>LNAC01000091.1:8095482-8120498 GCA_002007465.1 Ailurus styani
TTGTAATCTCTCTCTGTGTGTCAAATAAATAAATAAAATCTTTAAAAAAAAAAAGAAAAGAAAAAAAAAGAAAGCTAAGAAGCTTCGCCAAAGTCACAGAGCTAGTAAATGTCGGCGCCAGACTCAAACCCAGACAACCTTGTACTCTGACTAGGACACCGTACCGCCCTGGGTGCAAAAAGAGAAAAAGGGCTCAGGGATGGTTCGATGATGCACTAGAATATTGCGGGCTCTCTTAAACACTTCTAAATATTTCAAACTATTTCCGTTTCCTGTCTACTCATCTAAATTGAAACAGTATTATTCAAACATGTTTTCTTTTCTCTTTTTTTTGAGATTTTATTTATTTAGTTGACACAGTGAGAGATCACAAGTAGGCAGAGAGGCAGACAGAGGGAGAGGGGGAAGCAGGCTCCCTGCTGAGCAGAGAGCCCAATGCGGGGCTCGATCCCAGGACCCTGAGATCATGACCTGGGCGGAAGGCAGAGGCTTAACCCACTGAACCACCCAGGCGCCCCTCAAACGTGTTTTCTTCAAATTTAAATTATATGTGTCTCTCTCTTGTGTTATATAGATAGATAGATAGATAGATAGATAGATAGATAGATAGATAGGATATATATAGGGTATGTATATATCCTATACATATATATGATTTAAAAATCAAATGTGATTTTTAAATACCTAAGAAGGACTGAATGGAAATACACCAAAATATCAACATTGACTATCTTTAGGTGGTGGAATCCTGGATTTCTTTTTCTTCTTTCCACATTTCTATTTCTTTTTAATTGCTCTTTTTTTCTTTTTTAAATATCTTATTTGTTCATTTGAGAGAGCAAGAGCTTGAGTGGAGGGGAGAGGGAGAAGCAGACTTGCCGATGAGCAGGGAGCCCGATGTGGGGCTCGATCCCAGGACCCCGGCATCATGACCTGAGCACAGGCAAATGCTTAACCATCTGAGGCACTCAAGTGCCCCTTCTTAATTGTTCTAAGCATGTGTTACCTTTTTCCTTACTCTGTATTTCAAAAAAAATTCAAATAAAAAAGGAAGTGCAATGAACCTCTATATACCCTTCCTCTGAATCACCAACTATTCACATTTTTTCATATTTGTCTTATGTCTCTCACTATATATATGTACATTTTTTAAAAAGGTTTTATTTATTTATTTGACAGAGAGACACAGCAAGAGAGGGAACACAAGCAGGGGGAGCAGCAGGCAGAAGGAGNCCCGATGTGGGGCTCAATCCCAGGACCCTGGAATCATGACCTGAGCCAAAGGCAGACACTTACTGACTGAGCCACCCAGGTGCCCCTTTGTACATATTTTTGATGAGTCATTTAAAGATAATTTGCCAACATCATGACTCTTATCTGCTTCATGTGTTTCCTAAGAACACGGACATTCTCTTACATAGCAGTAACATCTGTTTTTTTTTTAATCCCAAAGAACCCCATCTTAAGAAAAACAAATAACGGGCACCTGGGTGGCTCAGTGGGTTAAAGCCTCTGCCTTCAGCTCAGGTCATGATCTCAGGGTCCTGGGATCGAGGCCCACATCGGGCTCNGCACGGCAGGGAGCCTGCTTCCTCCTCTCTGCCTGCCTCCCTGCCTACGTGTGATCTCTCTCTGTGTGTCAAATAAATAAATAAATCTTTAAAAAAAAAAGAAAAACAAATAACTAGCAGCACCTAGGTGGTGCTGTCAGTCGAACAACCAACTCTTGATTTTGGCTCAGGTCATGATCTCAGGGTTGAGGGACTGAATCCTGCATCAGGTTTCACACTGAGTATAGGGCCTGCTTGGGATTCTTTCTCTCTCTCTGCCTCTCCCGCTCACACACCTGCTCTCTTTCTCTTAAAAATAAATAAATAAATAAATAAATAAATAAATAAATAAATAAAAATTTTTAAAAAGAAAAATAATTAACAATAAACTAAAGATTTTCTGTTTCATTACCATGCACTGCAGGTTAAGTGGCCTTTCCTTGCTCACTGAAGCTCACTTGCCCTGATTAATCCTTGTCCACCTGCCCTGCTGTACCCTATCTCCGCTGGGGAACTTTCCAGAACACTCTTGACTCCTTGACATCACTGAACCTCAGTTTCCTGTCAACGTTTTGAGTGTCTTGGTACCAATCTATGCACTTCCTTCTTTCTCTGAAAGTCAACAGGTTGCTTATTTAATTACTGTAGCACTCAGATTAGTTTAAAATTAATACCATTATTTTATTACTGTAATGGAAATTTTAAAATCCTAAAAGTTTTTGATTATTTTTGCAAAAAAGTCTTATAATTACAACTTAGGTAAACAGGGCCCGTCTTTCAATTTCATGATTTGTCAACTAAATAATTTATTCATTTAACTTGTATTTATTGAGCATCTACTATACCTTAGGCATCCTTGGAATTAAAGTAACTAGCACTTTTGAGCAATTAACATGTCCCAGGTAGGGCGCCTGGGTGGCTCAGTGGGTTAAAGCTGCTGCCTTCAGCTCAGGTCATGATCTCAGGGTCCTGGGATCGAGGCCCACGTCGGGCTCTCTGCTCAGCAGGGAGCCTGCTTCCTCCTCTCTACTCTCTCTCTGCCTGCCTCTCTGCCTACTTGTAATCTCTCTCTCTGTGTCAAATGAATAAATAAAATCTTAAAAAAAAACAAAAAACAAAAAAACATGTCCCAGGTACTTCACCTGGGGCATTTGAGTTAATCCTCACAACTATCACCATTCTCATTTTCCAGTTGGGCAAACAGAGAAGTTAAGTAATTTGCCCAAGGCTGCACAGCTAGCCAGAATTCTGAGTCAGGCAATCTGCCTCTGTCTGGAACCCACACTCACAGGCACCAGGTAATACTGCTGGGAGGGCCCCAGGGGAGGCCCATCTGTGGGGCCAGCAAGAACAGCAGCACTTGTGAGATAGTGGGGTTGCTTGCCTTACATGGTGTTGGTTGTGGTCAAAGAAGAAACCCAAAAGGTAGTTCCATTTCCCCTGCTTCTGAGCGCTAGCAGATAAAACAGAAAACAGTGAGAAAAGTATGCCTCTGCGTGGGTAGTTATTTCCATAAACACTGACAATGAAGTCTTGGCCTTACTTAACTTGGCTTCCAGGATATTCTTGGTGTTTCTGCTCCCTCTAGCCACTCCTCCCGTCTCCTCTGCCAGCTTGCTCATCCTTCTTCACCCTGATTTTCCACGTCTCCTGGACCCAGGCTCTGGCTCAAGCCTTGTTTCCTACCCGTCCCATCCAAGGTTAAAACTACTGTCTGCGCTGTGTATCTTGTTTGGCCCTGTTGACTCCTGCTCAGGGCTGGATGGAATGCATCAGGCTCCTTTCCCTGGGCTTGCACTGGGGTTTTGCAGAGGAGAGTTACAAACAAGGAGAGACCAGGGTATTTATTCCTGAGGGGTCACTGAGCTGTGACAGCAGATACTGCACCTTTTTCATTGATTTCCATCAGCCCTACCCACTCTTTTAATTAAAAACATCCTTCTGACACTCTCTACAAAGTATCCACCTGGGGCATGCCCTCTGCTTCCCGCAGGGGCCTCTGCCTAAGCCCCAGGGGCCTCTGCCTAAGCCCCAGGGACTGTCACATCAATAGCACCCCCCCACCCCCAACGGCCACTGTTTTCTAGCGGTTGCCTTCAACTACTCATTCCACCTCTCTACCCGGATTTCTCCCAGGTGTCTCAAACGCAAGCCATACAAACCCGGCGTGGTAATAATAACATATATGGTCTTTGTCCCCTGTTTCTGGCACAGAGCTCCTAAAACCCTTGGAATTTCTAGGCGATAAGAGTGATAAAGGTGTCTTGATGTTCATAACAAACCCCTTTGAACCACACCTGAGTTCATGTTAATGAGGTGACTTCTGGAAAGCACCTAAGGAGAGCCTGGGGGTGGGGGACGGCCATGTGATTATCATGGGTTGGAACTTGCCATCCTCCCGCTGTGACCTGGGGCGGGGGCGGGGGCTGGAGGTTGAATCAGTCTCCGATAGCCCATGATTTCACAACTCTTGCCTATGTGATGAATTCTGCATAAAACCCCAAAGGGACGGGGTTCAGGGAGCCCCAGGGCTGGTGAACACATGGAGATGTGGGGAGAGCGGTGCACATGGAAGCTCCCGCCTTTCCCCCATCCCCTGCCCCGTGTCTCTCTTCCATCTGGCTGCTCCTGAGTTCTGTCTTTTTAGAGTAAAATAATAAACTAGTAATTTAGTAGGTAAAATATTTCTCTGAGTTCTGTGAGCCACTCTAGCAGATTAATCTGACCCAATGTCAGTCTGTCAGAAGCACAGGGGACCAGCTGCACTCACCAATGGCATCGGAAGGGTGGGGGGCGGGGGGGGGCTCTTGCCAGACGGAACCCTCACACTGGAATCTGACACCACCTCCAGGTAGACAGCGACAGAATCGAGTTGAATTGTAGGACACCCAACTTGTATTCCAAGAATCGCTTATTGGATGTGTGGGCAAACGACCCTCTCCGCACACTGAAATTGGGTCCAGAACCCAAATAGTGGGGAATGGGGATAATTACTAAAGGATAAGGGGTTTCTTTGGGGAGGCAGTAAGAATGTTCTAAAATTGATCTTAGTGGGGGCGCCTGAGTGACTCAGTCAGTTAAGCACCTGACTCTTGACTTTGGCTCAGGTCATGATTTCAGGGTCTAGAGATGGAGTCCGGTGTTCAGCTCTGAGCTGGGTGTGGAGCCTGCTTGGCATTCTCTCTCTCCCTCTGCCCCTTCCCTCACCCCTTCCCTTTCTCTCTCTCAAATAATTAATAGATCTTTTTTTTAAAGATCTTATTTGTTTATTAGAGAGAGAACAAGTGAGAGAGAGAGCATGAGTTGGGAGACAAACAGAGGGAGAGGGAGAAGCAGGCCCCCCACGGACCAGGAAGCCCGATGTGGGACTCAGTCTCAGGACTCCAAGATCGTGACCTGAGCGAAAGGCAGATGCTTAACCCACTGAGCCACCAGGCACCGCAATAAATAAATCCTCTTAAAATTTTTTTTAAATAAAAATAAAATAAAATCGTTCGTAGTGATTATTCCACTCTATGGATATACTAAAAAAACCAACAAACGGTACACTTTAAATGTGTGGATTTTGTGGCATGTGAATTATATCTCAATAAAGCTCTTACTGAAAAAAAATTCTTTGTAGGACCTGCATGAGCCTGCTTGCTATGGGCCTCACCTACCTTGTCCCCCTCACCTCGAGCCACGTAGACGGCCTAGCTCCTCCCCAGCCTCCTCCTGACTTTTGCCCAGACATCTTCTCAGAACTCGGTCCCCACTTCTCATTCAGGTCCCTCTCCAGTCCAAATCACTTCCTCAAGGAAACCTCCTTGCCCGCCTACCCCGAGCCCAGATCACGAGGCTGGCCGGGGCCCCACATGACTCCCCCTTCACCCTGCTCCCCAGTCCGTCAGTCTGTGATTCTCTGACTCATGTCTGTCTTCCCCACGAGCCTCAAAGCCCCACAAAGGCTGAGCCACGGCTGCTTTGATCACCATTGTGAGTGACCTCAGGGAAGAAAGAAGGAGGTCTCGGTATGTCTTTGTTGAGTAATAATGGACAACATACAGCTATTTGCTGAAGAGTTGGAAAACCACCTAACAAATTATGGATGCACGGAGCTTAGTGCCCCACACATGACTCAATAAAAAGACATTCTCAGGCACTCCCAGCTGAAAATTAAAAAGAGGTTGAAAACCCAGAGGATAAGGCAGGCTTATGCAGAATGGAACCGCTGGCCTCTTCCCAGGAGAACTTGACTCCCTGGTAGGAGGGGACCCAACTCCCTCAGCCACTCATTCTTGGAAGTCATGACTAAGGCTTGCTGCTGTTTTGCAAGATAGAGACTCACCCTTCCAGGTCCTAGGATAAGAGAGAGAGTGTTAACTGAATCTTGCTTCAGCCCGATGGGCTTTCAAAGGATGATGTTTGCTTTTCGCCCATAGTCACAGACTACCGGTGGCTCAACCAACTTTTACCACATTG
Organism: Ailurus styani; assembly: GCA_002007465.1. Lineage (NCBI taxonomy): Eukaryota > Metazoa > Chordata > Mammalia > Carnivora > Ailuridae > Ailurus > Ailurus styani. The sequence continues at coordinate 8,101,494 of LNAC01000091.1, forward strand.
CCTCAGCCCCTGGGACATTGCAGTTCCCTGTCACCTTTATGATGCTTTGGACATCACGAACGCAGAGGAGACACACACAAAACACCACAGTGATAACAGAACTTGTTACACAAGTTAAGTATTAATACCGTGATGTTAAGTTTCATCAGCATCATTGCTAAATATACTTGTCTTACGTTCCTGCTTTCCCTTTCCAGGGTTGTTTGACACTCTCCTAGGTTCAGAGCAATTGTTTTTTACTCCCCTACATTTGTATAGTTACAGTAATCTTCAGAACCAAGAGGAAAAATAATAATATCCCTGAGAAGTCAAGGTTCTGTTTCTGCATTGTGAACCGCCATATGGGTGACCATATGGGGCCGCCATTTGGGACCAACATATGGAACCCGCTCACACTTTCCACCCTAAGCCTCCGTTTTCCATTTAAACTTGACTAGAGGGCGCCTGGGTGGCTCAGTGGGTTAAAGCCTCTGCTTTCGGCTCAGGTCATGATCTCACCGTCCTGGGATCGAGGCCCGCATCGGGCTCTCTGCTCGGCAAGGAGCCTGCTTCCTCCTCTCCCTGTCTCTCTGCCTGCCTCTCTGCCTACTTGTGATCTCTCTCTCTGTGTCAAATAAATAAATAAAATCTTTAAAAAAAATAAAAATAAAATAAAATAAATAAACTTGACTAGAGGGGCGCCTGGGTGGCTCAGTGGGTTAAGCCTCTGCCTTTGGCTCAGGTCATGATCTCAGGATCCTCAGCAGGGAGCCTGCTTCCTCCTCTCTCTCTGCTTGTCTCTCTGCCTACTTGTGATTTCTCTCTCTGTCAAATAAATAAATAAAATCTTTACAAAAAATAAGACTTGACTTGACTAAGTACATCAATAAGATCTTAAAAATCCATCCTTGGAAGGATTGGAAGTTGGTGTTACTCACCANAAATTAAAAAATAAACTTGACTAGGTACATCAATAAGATCTTAAAAATCCATCCTTGGAAGGATTGGAAGTTGGTGTTACTCACCAGAATAGTGTTTTCTACTAATCTTGCTCAGTTTGCCAAATCCCACTGTCTTATCATTCAAATATGCAGTGTTGACCAGGTCTGTTACAATTATTCAAAATAACTGTAAATATTAATAAATTAAATTAAATTTTAAAAAGTATTAATAAAACCTTATCATACCTCATTATGATGGACAGTGTGCTCCAGGCTCTAGAGAGATGGGATTCTTCATCTCTCTCCCTCTCTCTCTGCCCCTCGGCCCTGCTTGTGCTCTCCCTCTCTCGCTCTATCTCAAATAAAGAAATAAAATCTTTTTAAAAAATTAACGCATCTTGGTGTATTGACCTTTTTCATAAATCATATATCACCTTTTTTGTTTTGAGGTCTTCACATGCTTGTTGTATTTTTTTTAACATTTAAAGTTTTTTTTTATTTGACACAGCGCACACAAGCAGGGGGATTGGGCAGACAGAAGGAGAGGGAAAAGCAGGCTCGTCACTGAGCAAGGAGCCTGATGTGGGGCTCCATCCCAACACCCTGAGATCATGACCTGAGCTAAAGGCAGCTGCTTAACTGACTGAGCCACCCAGGCGCCCTGCTTAACTTATTTTAGTTCATCATAATTACTTTTCCCTTTTTAACGTCAAAATTGTTACAGTTTGGTCAGTGGCTTCCTTATCCTTCTACCACTACTGCCTGAAATCCTTGTTTCCTAGGCCCTTCTGAAATTGCCTTGCCCCAGGATGCAGAATTGTCCTTGGGTAAGGTCGTGGCCGGGGAGGGGGGCGGGCAGGGTGCGACTACCCCAAGCCCTGCTATGGATAGGTTCCAGTCCGAGTCTGAACAGAAAAACACATTTTTGGGCGCCTGGGTGGCTCAGTGGGTTAAAGCCTCTGCTTTCGGCTCGGGTCATGATCTCGGGATCCTGGGATCGAGGCCCGCATCGGGCTCCCTGCTCGGCGGGGAGCCTGCTTCCCCCTCTCTGTCTGCCTGCCTCTCTGCCTCCTTGTAATCTCTCTCCCTCTGTGAAATAAATAAATAAAATCTTTTAAAAAAAAAAAAAAAGGAAAACACATTTTTGTTAAAGATCATGAGGTCAGGCCAATCGAATTTATTTTTTTTTCCACTATAAACATTTTTTAACTTACCTTCTCTACAATATTTCTGCTTCCAGTTTTTTTATTCCTTCACCAATAATGCCACCACATTTCCTTCCATTCTGCATTCCTCCTATACCTTGCCACCACCATCATGCCATCCCTTCGTTGACCATGATGTCTGTTGGGTTGGTCTTCTTGCTGTTGTTGACCAACGTGTCTCCCTTCCACAAACTTCAGGAAACGCAAAGCACCAACACACACACACACACACACACTGACCAGAGCCCGCATCCTCAGGTCCTTTGTTTGCTCCCAGAGGCCTCCTGAGAGCCAGATGCCTTTCAGACAATTACTCCTTCTGTTTTGTTTTTTTTTTTAAGATTTTATTTATTTACTTTGACAGAGAGAGAGAGATTACAAGTAGGCAGAGAGGCAGGCAGAGACAGAGGGGGAAGCAGGCTCCCCGCTGAGCAGGGAGCCCGATGCGGGCCTCGATCCCAGGACCCTGAGATCATGACCTGAGCCGAAGGCAGAGGCTTTAACCCACTGAGCCACCCAGGCGCCCCAACTACTCCTTCTGGAGTAAAATCCTAACCGAGGGAGCTTCAGGGAACATTTGGTTTTTGTTGTTACTGTTCTGCTAACTTGTCCTTTGGGAAGCTGACATTTATTCTCACAGGATATTTTAATTTAATTTTTTAAAATTATTGTTCTTGCTGTTTCTGATTTGAAAAGTGTCCCACAAAAAAATGATAAAGAAGACTGTTTCCTTTCAGAAGGGCTGGAAACCACTGAAAAGCATAAAGATGAAAATGGAAAGGACTCCAGTCTCATCACCCAGAAATAACTCCTGCTAACATTTTGAAATAAGACATGTTGACCGTAACAAAAAGGAATCCACATGAACCTGAGAGAGTTGCTGAGCCTCGGGCAAATATGTCATCTGAGACTTCTTAGGGTTTCTCTAAACATTAAAAAAATGTGAGAAATATGAAAAGCCAGTTGGGCTGCTATGCTTTTTTTCATCCCCAGCCTTAAGAGTTGTAAAAAGGGGTGCTGGGTGGCTCAGTCAGTTAAGCATCTGCCTTCAGTGCAGGTCATGATCTCAGGGTCTTGAGTTTGAGCCGCACGTCGGGCTCCCTCCTCAGCGGGGAGTCTGCTTCTCCCTGTCCTTCTGCTCCTTCCCCCTGCTCATGCTCATGCTCTGTGTCTCTTGCTCTCTCTCAAATAAATAAATAAATAAAATCTTAAAAATTAAAATAAAATAAAGAGTTGTAATGAAAAGTTATCGATGATGGTATATTCCCAATTTTTTTAAAGGTTTTATTTATTTATTTTGACAGAGAGAGAGAGATTACAAGTAGGCAGAGAGGCAGGCAGAGACAGAGGGGGAAGCAGGCTCCCCGCTGAGCAGAGAGCCCGATGCGGGCCTCAATCCCAGGACCCTGAGATCATGACCTGAGCCGAAGGCAGAGGCTTTAACCCACTGAGCTACCCAGGCACCCAGTATAGTCCCAATTTAAAAGTATGTATTTATGTGGGCTCCTGACTGGCTCAGTGGGTGGGGCATGGGACTCTTGATCTCAGGGTAGTGAGTTCCAAGCCCACCTTGGGCACAGAGAGTACTTAAAAATAAAATCTAAAAAGAAAAGAAAAGTATGTATTTATGAGAAAATGTCATACTTACAATCGAAATGGCAGGATAAAAACTGTGGGGTCTGAAGGTTCTCAGGCCTTCTCTACTTTTTTCTTTCTTGTTTTCTATACATTGGGTTTTTATTAATATTATTAGCTAATGTTTCTTAATGAGAAACATTTGTTTCCTGGTAAACTTAGTCAACTGTCCCATAAAAACCAGAAGACCTCTCATCTCTCACTGGAAAATCAAAAACCTATTTTGGGGGCGTCTGGGGGGCTCAGTTGGTTAACCATCTGTCTTTGGCTCAGGTCATGATCCCAGGGTCCTGGGCTGGAGCCCCACATCAAGGCTCCCTGCTCAGCAGGAGACCTGCTTCTCCCTCTACCTCTGCCCCTCCCCCTGCTCATGCTCAGTTGCACTTTCTCTCTCTGACAAATCAATAAATAAAATCTTTAAAAAATATTTATTTATTTGGGGGTGGGGGGAGGGGCAGAGGCAGAGGGAGAGAATCCCAAGCAGACTCAACACTGCGCCCAACCTGAGGCTCAATGCCAGGACCCTGAGATCATGACCTGAGTCCAAATCGAGAGCTGAAGGCTTAACCAACAGAGCTGCCCAGGCACCCCCATGACCACCCTATTTAAAACGCCAACCCACCTGCTACATTCCTCTCCACTGTCACCCTCTGTGTTCCCAATCTCCATCCTTTCCCTCTATCTTTCCTTTTGCTTTCCCGTCTTGATCAGATTTATGGGTTGCTGTGGGTCTGCATCACTAAAATATAAGCTATACTAGGGCAGGAATTATCCTGTTCGCTGATGTATTCCAAGCACTTAGAATTGTGCCTGGCACATGGTAGGCACTCAGTAAAGACCTGTTGAAATTGGTTAGTGCTCACACCATAGCAATTGGTAAATAATTTAAACACATCAGGTAAAAATACCCTATAAAATTATCATTTAAAAAGCAGCCAAGGGCACCTGGGTGGCTCAGTGGGTTAAAGCCTCTGCCTTCAGCTCAGGTCATGATCTCAGGGTCCTGGGATCAAGGCCCGCATCGGGCTCTCTGCTCAGCAGGGAGCCTGCTTCCTCCTCTCTCTCTGCCTGCCTCTCAGCCTACTTGTGATCTCTCTACCTCTGTGAAATAAATAAATAAAATCTTTTTTAAAAAATAAATAAAAAAATAAAAAGCAGCCAAAGGATAAAACAAACAAACAAAAACCAAAAAACCCCCACAAAAATATAAAGTAAAACACAACAACAACAACAAAAAACAAATCGTGGGAAAACAATTGAGGCTGGCAACCATTATAGATCCAAAATGATGGGTGTCTGGGTGGCCCAGTTGGACTCTTGGTTTTGGCTCAGGACATGATCTCAGGGTCGTGAGATCGAGCTGTGCCTCGGGCTCCCCGCTGAGTGTGGAGCTGGCTTGAGATTTTCCTCTCTCTCCCTCTGCCCCTCCCCACCCTCTCAAACACACAAGGAAGGAAAAAAGAAAAAGGAAAGAAAGGAAGAGAAGAGAGGAGAGGAGAGGCGAGGCGAGGTGAAGAGAAGAGAAGAGAAGGAAGAGAAGAGAAGGAAGAGAACAGAGAAAAGAGAAAAGAAAAGAAAAAGAAAGGAAAGGAAAGGAAAAGAAGAGAAAAAGATCCAAAATGGTTGTATACAGAATTAGAATATCCACCATCCTGCTGCCCTCCCACCCACGCCCTCAATTACCGGACTAAAGGAGACATGGTGCTGCTCCTTCTGCTTTGTTGGTTCTCAAGTTCATTTCAGAGTTAAAGATTGATTTATTTCAGATTGTGACGTCCTCGAACATTTGGAAGTTTCTAATCAGCTCTTGGAGGATTTCACTGCTCGAAGTCTTAGGATGCACCTGTCACTTGAAATGCCTTGACCTGGAATTCTCAGTCAGTTTCAGTTTCTTACAATGCTATGTTTTCCTTTTTCTTGAATTCTTCTCTTGTTTTGCTGGGGTTTCTCCAACACGCCCAAGCAAACCAAATGATGGTTGTTCCAGAAAGGGAGCGGAGTTAGTAAGCTCGCTGAGTCCTTCAGCCAGTGTCTTTCTCTTGTTCATGTCTAGAATGGCGTCCAGTTCACATTCCAGGTGACTGTTGATGCCACAGAGGCCAACGTTTGCCGCCACAACTTCCTTCGTGGGTTGCTCCGGCCCTCTGGGTATCCCCATCTGCCTCGACCTCCCAGTGGCTGTGAAATTGCAGAAAAATAGTGGAAGCCAGCTTTCTGAGATAGACGTTCTCGATGCTTGGAGAAAGTAGTGAACAAATTCCATGTGTGTCCATCCGGTTGTTTTATGAACTCATGAGCGTATCTTGCCATGAAAGCCAACTGTGAAGAATTTTATAAAAACAAATCACCACTGGGGCACCTGGGTGGCTCGGTTGGTTAAGCACTTGACTGGGGCTCAGGTTATGATCTTGGGGTCCCCACTGCACAAAGGAGTCTGCTTCTCCCTCTCCCTCTGTCCCTTCTCCCACTTGTGTGCTCTCTCTCTCTCTCTCAAATAAATAGATAAAATCTTTTTTTTTAAAATCACCCACTGATTTATCCCTGGAGAACATCTAGATTCTTACAAAGCAAACTTGCCTAGAGCAAAGGATAAGTGAAAAATAGCCAGAAACGTGGCCCATCTACGCTTTCCGTCAGCAATCAAGAGGTAAAAAGGCTGTAGGAAGTCAAGGAGAGGGGGCGGGAAATGAGGCATAATTTCAGGAAAATGGAGAAAAATTGAGAGACACGCTGGAGGTGACATTCAAGCCTCGGCTTAAAAAGAAATGAAAAGGGCGCCTGGGTGGCTCAGTGGGTTAAAGCCACTGCCTTCGGCTTAGGTCATGATCCCNGATCCCAGGACCCTGGGATCGAGGCCCACATCGGGCTCTCTGCTCAGCGGGAAGCCTGCTTTCTCCTCTCTCCTCTCTCTCTGCCTGCCTCTCTGCCTACTTGTAATCTCTCTCTCTGTGTCAAATAAATAAATAAAATCTTTAAAAAAAAAAAAAGAAATGAAAAAAGAAAAAAAAAGTCATCTGTTACCTGGTAGCCATTGATAGAATCAGTAGAAAGAAATTCATTGGGAGCCTTAGAAAATGGGACTAGGGAATACCGTTTTCTTTCTTTCTTTCTTTCTCTTTCTTTCTTTCTTTCTTTCTTTTCTTTCTTTCTTTTTTTTTTTTTAAAGATTTTATTCATTTATGTGAGAGAGAGAATGAGACAGAGAGCATGAGAGGGGAGAAGGTCCGAGAGAGAAGCCGACTCCCCGCTGAGCAGGGACCCGGACGTGGGACTTGATCCCAGGACTCCGGGATCATGACCTGCGCTGAAGGCAGTCGCTTAACCAACTGAGCCACCCAGTTTCCTGAATACCATTTTCTGAATGAAGTTAGGACCCAGCACTATTCAAAAATCTCTGGTCTTGGTGGATATAAATGCATAAAAATATCAAGCATTTAATCAGAGAAGGGTTAAAATTCTCAAAAACAAATCCCTTCCAGAAAGCCACACCTCCTCTCTTGATTCCCCGCTTGCATTTTGGGAAACAGCTGATGACCCCACAATCCACGCACAAGGTCTTCAGAGCAGCAAGGGAACAGATGATTAGAAGTCTTGCAGGCGGGCGGAACTAGCGGGGGCTCTTTCATTCCTCCCCCCCCCCTTGGCAGAGGCCTGAGCAACCACAGGCACACAGCGCCCTCTGCCGTTGAATTGCAAAGGACGGTGCCTGGGTGTTGGGACCTAGACGGCTAACGGATTCTGGTATTGGGCAAGAGGCAAATTACAAGAGCAGAAATTCGAAATTAGTTTCCATGCGAAACCTCAAGATGAGTTCATCTTGCTGGTAACAGACAGCAAAGACAAAGCAAAATAAAACCCGGCAGCTGAATTTTTCCAGCAAGGCAGCTTCTCAGCCTCTCAGCCTTTTCCAAGCTGAGTGGAAAACCCCAATTCACCCACACCAAGGCTCCAAAACAGGAAAAATATGCCTTTTCTTGAGTCGTTTGTGAAGCACATGTAATGCATCTCTGTAGAGATTGAGCCCAGAGTAACAGGGAGAGGGAGAGAAGCAGGCTTAGAAGTAAATGCTCTGGGTGGCTTAGTGGGTTAAAGCCTCTGCCTTCAGCTCAGGTCATGATCTCAGGATCCCTGGATCGAGCCCCGAATCCGGCTCTCTGCTCAGAAGAGGACCTGCTTCCCTGCCCCCCCCCTCTCTGCCTGCCTACCTGCCTACTTGTGATCTCTCTCTCTCTCAAATGAAACAAAAAAAAAATCTTAAAAAAAAAAAAAGTAAATGTAGGGATTTAGGAGCTTATCTTCTGGATCCCCCCGCCAAGAATAGACCCCGAGCTTTTCAGTTACAGCATTATAATGTACGTGCATGCCCTAACAGAGGTAAAATTAGAGGCTACATGACAATGTTATAATGGAAGGTTTTCACTTCTATTTGTAGATTGCTTAATTGATCCTTTTTCCTTGCCAAAGGCACCAGACAGCCTTAAGATCCTTAAATGCTCCCATCTTAAAAATCACTTATTTAACCATGAAAGAGATACTAGTTTATAAATAAAGATATTCATCATGTATATACATTTGTGTGACCTCTTAAGGTATCTGAGTAGGCAGAGAGAGGCCACACAGTTTGGTGGCCAGGCAGATGGACCCTCCAGTAAGGCTGCTGGTTCAAAAATGTGCCCTGCCATTTACTAGCTGAGTGATCTCAGGCAAGCTCCTTACCTCTCTGTGCCTCAGTATCCTCATGTGTAAAATGGGGATGACAAAAGGCTCTATCTCATGGAGTTGTTATCCCCAATGTCCCTGACGTCTGCTTTTCAATACCTGAAACTGCAATCAACAGAGGGTTTTTTTTTTAATCAAGCATGCCTTCCCTGTGTTTATGAGGTCTTCATCTGTGATGTCTTTGTCACCCTCTTTTTGTTTTTTTAAGAGAAAGAGAAAGCTCGTGTGCGGGAGGGGAAAAGTAGAGGGAGAGAATGGAGAGAGAATCTTAAGCAGGCCCCACACTCAGCACGGAGCAGACTCGGGGCTTGATCTTGTAACCCTGAGTTCATGACCCCAGCCGAAATCAAGAGTCAGATGCAGGGCGCCCGGGTGGCTCAGTGAGTTAAAGCCTCTGCCTTTGGCTCAGGTCATGATCTCAGGGTCCTAGGATCGAGCCTCATGTTGGTCTCTCTGTTCAGCAGGGAGCCTGCTTCCTCCTCTCTCTCTCTCTGCCTGCCTCTCTGCCTACTTGTAATCTCTGTCAAATAAATAAAATCTTAAAAAAAAAAAGTCAGAGGCTTAACCAACTGAGCCACCCAGGTGCCCCCACTTTGTCACCCTTTCTCTTTAGGTGCAATACAGGGTTTCCTTTCCACTAATGGGGAGATAGGTGGCCTCTTAGGGTCAGAAAAATGGCCCAGCCATGGCGGGAGAGGCTCATTTGAGTGAAGAGCAAAATGAGCTTCAGGTCTAATTTTTTTTTTGCCTCCTTGTAACAATCAGACAAAAGGCACCCGGGCGCCTGGGTGGCTCAGTGGGTTAATGCCTCTGCTTTCGGCTCAGGTCATGATCTCAGCGTCCTGGGATCGAGGCCCGCATCGGGCTCTCTGCTCAGCAGGGAGCCTGCTTCCTCCTCTCTCTGTCTGCCTCTCTGCCTACTTGTGATCTGATCTCTCCCTGTCTCTCTGCCTGCCTCTCTGCCTACTTGTAATCTCTCTCTCTGTGTCAAATAAATAAATAAAATCTTTAAAAAAAAAAAAAAGGCACCCAAAATCCATACGGCTCATCGGTGAATCCAGCAGCGCCTTTAAGACCCTGGTCCCTGTCTGGAGCTTGGGGACAATTCACAGCTCTAGAATTTCTATAAAGGGCTCAGCAACTCTCATCTGCTTGGAAGGGAAACTGGCAGAGTTGTCAAAACACACTGGTTTTGTGTGCCTCTTCAGCACACTGCTTTATTTGAACTGGCCTGGAAGCTGAGGCTGGTGAGGGGCCACCCCCGTCACTGCCACGACTCCCCCCTGCTCCCCTCTCCTGCATTGTCCTCTTTTACTTCACCCTGTTCTTTTCCTCTGTGACTTGACGGAGTGTATAATTTCACATTTATTTGCTCGTCTCTTTCCTGTCTCTGTCCTCCGTGGCCGTCCCTGCCGTCAGCACGGGGACCGCAGCCGTGTTATTTACCGGTGCGGCCCGCTTCTCAGAACAGTGGCCAGCACACATTACCTCCTCGACAAGTGGCCGCGGACTAAATGGACAAAAGATCTCTGTGGTTGCTTCTTATATGCAGAGATCAACAACAATCAAAACAAGTTCGATGAGATGAAAGGGAGAGGGAAGGACTTGGCCCAGGAGAAAATGTTGATTCCTCCCTTATTTCTGAAAACCTTGGCTTTGAGGTTGGTGTCTGAGGACGGACAGGGCTACTTCCCAGCACGCCTTGACAGCAGGGTACTTCTGCAGGGAGTTGATGAAAGGACAAGAGAGAGAGAAGGCTGTCCCTGCGGGAGCCTCTTTGCTCTGGACACGGCCCCCGCTTTGTGCCCATTTAATGTTACTCTGTTCGAGTCGAGAGCCTGGCCCCCTGCCAGCTGTCGTCTGCACAGAAGGTGCAGACCTTTCTGGAAAAAGAAGGAAATTTCTCCATCACTCTTTCCCAAATAGCCTTGGTTGCCCTCCATTGAGGACACTTTAGTCACCGTTTGGATCTAATTCAGGAAAGGAATGGGAGACACGGAAGCTTTCTGCAAGAGGCTTTTTCACGGGGGTATGTGGGGCCATCTGTTTTCCCAGGGAGGCCCAGGAGTTTGAGTTCTTATTAAGGAAAAGACCTGGCATTCCAGCATAGCTTGGCTGCCTCCCTGGTTTCCACTCAGGACTAGAGGGTGGGGTGGGGCTCCAGGACCTGTGGGCACAGTGCCCTCCTGAATTCGGTCTGTCTCCGTCTCCCCTCTGACGTCTTTTGTTTTCGGAACTAACATCGGACCCGGTACCTACATATCACGTACAGTCACACGGGAGCCCCTCACCTGGGTGTGTGCCATGGGCACCTGAGTCATGAGATTCAAGGAGAAGGAGCCCCTTCTCACTATTTCTATACCGTCAAAGTGGGTTACAGCAGTGTTCCTGGATACATGATCCGTGTGTGTGTGTGTGCGTGTACGTAAAACTATTACATTTTGTGCTAACACCTGTTACTCTGCTTGTGCCCATTTAATGTTACTCTCATAAATGAGTAAACCCATTCTGCTTTGTTTTCTGAACCTCACAAGAGACAACCGACCCTGTATTTTCCTAATTATTCCAGAAAGTCCCTTCTTTCCTAGGATGTGAACACACATCCCTATTTTCAAGTCAAGAAACTGAAGCTCAGGAAGTCTCGGCAGGGAGACCGGACGCCCTGGTTTTCCTGAGATTATCCTGGTTTGTGACTGTGGTTCTGGGGCACCCCTTTCACCCTGAGAGGTGTCTGAGTTGGGGTCATAAATGGAATGGTTACTCCAGGTCTTTGTGAGAACCCACCTGAGTGATGCCCGGCAAGGGTGGCCTCCAGTGCACTGCTCTTTCATTACAGCCTGACGAGGCAGAAACAGAGAACAAGGAGAGCTCTCTCGCTCTCTCTCTCTCTCTCTCTCACACACACACACACACACACACACACACACAAATGAGTTCAAATGGGTCTCTGTTGAAGATCCGCAAGTAAGGAATCTTCTGTGAGGTAAATATTACATCCCCATCTCCCACCAATGAATCTGTTTTGTACTGCATGACACTTATACCATAGTTTCTCTTAAAACATGGCACTCATTTAACTGAGAAAAACAAGTTGCAGGGGAGTGTGCTGCCATTTGTTTCAAGAGGGAAGATGTATGCATATCTGTGAAAAAATACTACCAGAGGATACATCAGAAATTGATAACAGTGGTTATCTGTGGCAAGGGAAATTGGGTGAGTCGGAGGCAGGACTGGAGGAAGACTTTAAAAATACATTTTTAAAAAATCTCTTGGGGCACCTGGCCGGCTCCATCAGTAGAGCATGCAACTCTTGATCTCAGGGTTGTGAGTTCAAGCCCCGTGTTGGGTGTAGAGATTACTTAAAAATAAAATCTTAAAAAAAAAATCTCTTGATGACGGCTTCCACACCCCAAGGCAGCCTACTGATGCAGCATCAATGCTTAAGTTTTGCCTCAGAAACTCAAATTCCCAGTCGTTCTGCCCCACTTCCACCCCCGTGCAGCTGGGCTCTAATCCGCCTCCTAACTCTGGCTGAAGTCCTCAGAAGGGACTCCTGTCCCTGACAAGTATTCTGCCTTGTGACTTTTGAACTTACCAGAGAGCCATCTCAGCTTCATTCTCTTTAGGAGCCTGTCAGTTCTCCTCAGGGGGCCTTGACCAGAGGCGAAATGATTCCCCACCAGAGCTGCACCGACCGAGGGGCCCAGTGTACTTACAATCAATACTCAATTTGCAGGTAAAGAGGAACAAAACATTTAGGCAATCGGAAAATTAAGTGTTCTCAGGTCATCTCAGGGAGCAATCAAAGTGGTTCCCCCCTCCCTCTTACAGCTGAATGTGTTACTCCACCACACCCCAGAGAATTTAAGTGCTGCCATTACTGCCACTTTGCTGGGGGCCGAACTGAAGGTTGAAAAAACAAAAACACTTGCCCAAGGCAAACAGGGACAGAACCCAGATTTTTTTTTTTTTAGTTGTATTCTTAAATGGTGAAAGAGAACGTTGTGAATAAAACAGTATAATGAATAACTATAAAGCCAACAACTATGCAACTTCCAAGTTCAAGAACATAGAACACTGCCGGCACCCCAGAAACCCCCCTCCCACCCCCATCTTGGGTCTCTTCTCCATTCTGCTTTACTCCCTCCCCCCAGAGGTAAATGCCATCCTTTAAAAATGAATCACTTCTTTGCTTTTTCTAGTTTTACCACCCATGGGTGCACGAACCCAGGATTTTCATTCAGGTCTATTAAATTCCAACGTCTATGTTCTTAACCTTGAGGTCATGCTTCCTCTTGTCCCATCAGTTACTGAAAGATCAGTTTAAATCTTCCATAGAGGGCGCCTGGGTGGCTCAGTGGGTTAAAGCCTCTGCCTTCGGCTCAGGTCATGATCTCAGGGTCCTGGGATCGAGGCCCGCATCGGGCTCCCTGCTTGGCGGGGAGCCTGCTTCCTCCTCTCTCTGCCTGCCTCTCTGCCTACTTGTGATCTCTCTCTCTCTCTCTCTCTGTCAAATAAATAAATAAAATCTTTTAATAAATAAATAAATAAATAAATAAATCTTCCATAGAGTGTGAATTTATGTTTCTTCTCCTAGCTGTCAATTTCTGCTTTATGTATTTTGAGGCTGTTATTAGATACACACAAAACTAGAACTACTTTGTCTTCCTTTGATCACTACAGGTCCCTCTTGAGCTCTTAACAATGATTCTGAAAGGCTCATGGGTCTGACACCAGCTCTCCTTAGGTTAGTCTTCCGCGCCTTTCTCCATTCCTTCTCCGCCTCGGTAACAGACACCGGAGCCTCCCTCCCCGGATTTGCCGGGCCTCTTGACCTATTTGCAAAGTCATTGATGCTTTTTAGTTCTAAAACACGGGACTAGGAAAATAAGGACAACAAGAAAACAAGGAGATCTGAATGTATCGAAGCCGTCGGTTGAGCCTCCAGACTGGCTGGCCCTGCCCTGTGGCAGTTATGTTTCCACAGAAAGAAAGGTTGCAGCTGCTTTAGAGAAATTAGTTCACTTCATCACCATAACGCTCCCCCTGATGGAGGTTATGCCTAACAGGGGCCAAATTAGAAAGCTGTTTATTCACAAACAGATACTCACTGCGTACACACCCCCAGAGAATACTGTATAAATCAGTCATGTGCATGTGGTACCATGACCATTTCAAGTCGAACTATTTTATTGTCCAAGAGATTCTTTCTGTGGTCACAGGAGGCCTGTTCGCAATGGCAGGAGCCCCAGGGACCGAGTCCTCACTCCTCGGCGCTCTGAGTGCTGATATAGTCCTGGAGGAGGGCCTGCACCTCTCCCCGCCGGCTCATCCTGGTGGCCTTGCCCTGGAAGCGGCCTTTCTTCCCAGCTCCTTTGCCCTCCAGAACCTCAGCCACCCTGGGGAGCAGAGACACAGTCAGGGGGGACGTCTTCGAGGGGAAAGCCACAGAAAAACCAAAGGCAGTCCTGAGTCTTTCCCACAGGGCCAAGGGGAGGGAAAGGAAGAGTAGATGCTTCTAGAAATCCTTCTTAAAAATACTCGCATGTGGGGCGCCTGGGTGGCTCAGTGGGTTAAAGCCTCTGCCTTCGGCTCAGGTCATGATCCCAGGGTCCTGGGATCGAGGCCCACATCGGGCTCCCTGCTCAGCAGGGAACCTGCTTCCTCCTCTCTCTCTGCCTGCCTCTCAGCCTACTTGTGATCTCTCTCTCTCTGTCAAATAAATAAATAAAATCTTTAAAAAAAAAAAAAGAGTGAATTACTGGACACAATGGAAGTATCTAGAAACGGGGTGGGGCTACATTATGGGAACTTCCAGGGAGCAGGGCGAGTCTCCACAAGAGGTAAGGGGCTGTGGACACAAATGCCTGTGGGGAGCAGCAGTGCAGCAAGCTGAGGGTGTGGAGAAGGGGGGACTGCGGCAGTGGGACGCCTGTCCCGTCTAAAGAGGGCGCCACCACCTCTTTCCTTGCAGATACCGCCACGTGGGGATGTGGGCCCAGTGTCGCCAGAGTGGGCCTTCTTTTCTTTTCTGAGAAAAGCTAGAAATCTGTATTTTTATACACAAGTCCAATTCAAAAATGTAACAATGATTTTGAAAATTTAAAATAGTACACAGGCCAAACTCGTCTACGGGCCACATCTGGCTGCTGTTAGGGACCTATGCTTTAAATTCTGATGTTTTCCTGGGGCGCCTGGGTGGCTTGGTAGGTTAAGCAAGTGCCTGCGGCTCAGGTCATGAACTCAGGGTTCTGGAAGCCCCGTTAGGGACTCTGCTCAGTGGGGTACCTGCTTCTCCCTCTCCCTCTGCTCCTCGCTTGTCTTCTCTCTCAAGTAAAATCTGATAGCTAGACAGATAGCTAGCTAGCTAGCTAAATTCTTATGTTTACCTTTGAACATATATTCACCATAGCCAATTGGCACTTTGAAAACCCTCAACACCAGAAAGAGTATGGGGCACTACACCTCTGTATCTAATTTAAAGTAGAAAATAACAGGGGCGCCTGAGTGGCTCAGTTGTTAGGCATCTGCCTTCGGCTCATGTGATGATCCCAGGGTCCTGGGATCAAGCTCCGCATTGGGCTCCCTGCCCAGCAGGTCTGCTTCTCCCTCTCCCGCTCCCCCTGCTTGTGTTCCCTCTCTCGCTGTGTCTCTCTCTGTCCAATAAATAATCTTTTTTTTTTAAGATTTTATTTACTTATTGGACAGAGAGAGAGAGATCACAAGTAGGCTGAGAGGCAGGCAGAGAGAGAGGAGAGAGGAGGAAGCAGGCTCCCCACTGAGCAGAGAGCCCGATGTGGGCCTCATCCCAGGACCCTGGGATCATGACCTGAGCCGAAGGCAGAGGCTTTAACCCACTGAGCCACCCAGGCGCCCTAAATAATCTTTTTTTTTTTTTTTTAAGATTTTATTTATTTATTTATTTATTTGAGAGAGAGAGAGAGAGATCAGATCACAAGTAGGCAGAGAGGCTGAGCAGAGAGAGAGGGAGAAGCAGGCTCCCCGCTGAACAGGGAGCCCGATGTGGGCCTCGATCCCAGGACCCTAAGATCATGACCTGAGTCGAAGGCAGAGGCTTCAACCCACTGAGCCACCCAGGCGCCCCTAAATAATCTTTTTTTTTTTTTTTTTTTTTTTTTTTTAATTTCACAGAGGGAGAGAGATCACAAGGAGGCAGAGAGGCAGGCAGAGAGAGAGAGAGGGGGAAGCAGGCTCCCCGCTGAGCAGGGAGCCCGATATGGGCCTCGATCCCAGGACCCTGAGATCATGACCTGAGCCGAAAGCAGAGGCTTTAACCCACTGAGCCACCCAGGCGCCCACTAAATAATCTTTAAAGTAAGAAAATAACAGTAATATGAAGGTATAGAAATCCAACAAAGTTCTAATTTTTCCCTAACAACTACAGCAATGCCTATTTTTATTTCATTTTAAAACCCTAATTTTTTTCTCCAGCAAAGCTGATCTGTGTTGTCTGCTCTGCCGGGGCCTGAAGCATGTGCGGCACCTGCCCAGTGATAACCCAGCACCTGAATTCATGTAGCATTTATGTACCGCAAAAAAAACCACAAAGCACAGGAGATCTGGAACGAAAAAGACCCAGGTTTGAATCAGTTCTGCCACTGAATCTGTGCGATCTCAGGCCCAGGACGTGCTGTCCCTTATCTGCAAAATTAGGAATGACGGCGGGGATACCTATTCCCACTCGGCCCACCTCACGTGCCTGTGACATGAATCAAAATGTGATCACAGGGGTGGTGGCCCTTTCGTCCGGCAAAGGCTACACTCGCCAGTCAGAGCAGGCAGGCCACAGAAGATTACCTGGGGCCCAGCGTCTCCACGGCCTCAGCCGGCCCTGCCAGTAAGAAGAGCCCAGCGCCTTTCTCGTCACCCACAGTTAAGAACAGGAGGGTCTCCTAGGAGGCAAGATAAGGAGATAAGCCCTGATACTTAAGAAAGTAAGGTTAGGGTTAACCCCCTAAATCCTGCCCTCTCCTCAGTCTCAAGATCAGATTTTTTGCCCCTAAACCATGAGGAATGTTCCTGGTGATGATGCAGCCCCTCTACTCTAGCCCACCAGGGCCAAGAAACTTCTCAAGAATGACGAGGGGAACTTGGGATTAAACATTGAGAAGGAAACAGAGAGGGAAGAAAAAAAAAAAAAAAAAAAAAAAAGAAAAGGAGGCAGAAGGCTGCTGACCACAGCCAGATGCTAAATGCTTTTTGTGATCGGACTCCCACCTACACTTGCAGCCTGGTCACCGCCTTCCCCACACACCCCACGCCTGCCGCTGCCTACAGCTCCCTGTTTCCCTCTGCCCGGTGGCCTTTGCTCCCTTGTCTGTTCGATGACCACTAAGCAGTCCTCCAGGCCCCCTGCCCTGGGGCCTCCCTACTCCTGCAGGTGACATGTTCCTCCACCCCTAGTATTTATCACCCGCGATTAGAAATGTCAACATACACATTTGCCTCCCAGACTCCAGAGTGAGCTCCTTGAGAATCAGTACACTCAATATGGATTATGAAAAGAGATACACACACTGCTTGGCCAGGAGCAGGGACCCCAAAAAGTGGGGTTTTTCTGTTGTTGTGGTGGTGGGTTGTTTGGTTTGTTTTTTGTTTTTTGTTTTTTGGTTTTTTTTGGAGTAAATGAAAAAGAGAAACTAGGAAATCATGAAGTCCCAGACTGTCGGGATGGGATGGGGCACTTGAATCCAGAGGCAAAGGAAAATGGAAGGGACAGCCCGATCACTTCTAAAACCAGGTTTTGGGCACACGTAAATCTACGTGGCTTGCAGGAGTTCCAGCTCTGGTAAGAGGGACTCAGAAGATGGTAACTGTCACAGCCCCAGAAAGGTCAACATCCTAGATCTAACTCACCACTTAAACAGAGCTTGGCTTTAGCTAGCACTTAAAATAAAAAACAAGGGCGCCTGGGTGGCTCAGTGGGTTAAAGCCTCTGCTTTCGGCTCAGGTCATGATCTCAGGGTCCTGGGATCGAGGCCCGCATCGGGCTCCCTGCTCAGCGAGGAGCCTGCTTCCCCCCCCCCTCTGCCTGCCTCTCTGCCTCCTTGTGATCTCTCTCCCTCTGTGAAATAAATAAATAAAATCTTAAAAATAAATAAATAAATAAAATAAAAAACAAAACAAAAAACAAAAACAGCACTGAAGAACTTCTATTCCCTGCTCTTCATGTGTTCTCGCAAAGGGACTTCAGCTAAACTAATGCCCCTTGCTTAGGTCTCCACTCAGGGTGGACAGAGAATCTCAATCTCACGCTCCTCTTACCTCTGACCCAATCTCATTGGCGATGATATTCATGAACTCAGAATCACCCTCCTTCCTACAACAGAGGACACAGACATGAGACCCAGCTTGGAGCGGGAGTGGGGAAATCGCAGGGAGCCCCGCTTCTCCTCACAAGGCTGGCCTGGCTGCTGTCTGTGCAAAGTCCCAGACTCCCTTAGTGAAGACCGAGAGTGCAGCTGACGGCCAGCAACAAGGCCTTCTCAGCAGTTCACAGCTTGCTTTGCACTCGTGTGTGCCTCTCTCAAGCCAGATCACCCAGGAAAAGGGAGAGCTGGTAGATGGTGAAGGGGGTGAGGGAAGCTGGTGATGATAGTTACAGTCACGGCACTACTGGGAAGATGCTCTCATCGAACCCAGGACATCTGGAGGATAAAGGTATAGTGGAAGGTAACGCATCTCTGGAAGGTAACGCATCTCCTCGGGTCTGCTCAGCCTGGAGAAACTGGTGGGCAACCCACCTCCCACAATGCACCGCACACAGGGGACAGACTGAGTCCCGAGCTCAATGCTCCCATGCTTTGTCTCTCACCTGTGTAATGTGACCACACCTCCCCAGTCCGGGCTGTTCCGAAGGCTGTGGGCAACGTGCACGGCCAGGTCTCTGAGCAGATTCAGGTTGTTCTGAAACAGACGTCATCACTCAGAAGGAATAACAGGAGAGCTCACCATCTTCCCACCACTGGGCTCTCCCCACCCTCCCTGCTCTGACAAACTACACAGCCGGCTGGACAGAGGGGTCAGGTCTGGGGAGCCTACTCCGGGCAGAGCCCCTGCCTCTGCACGCTCTGTGGAATAAGTCACCTTCTGCAAGAGCTTGGTAGAGTTCTGTAGCTTCTTCACTGCTTCCACGTGATCCTCCGCTCCACACCTGCAAGGGAAAGGCACCTGGTCACCCGCCCAGCTTCCCAAAAGGCTTGTGGTGCAGGGCGTAAATCCATGAGGCCCTTCTTGATAGTGCACCTCCCTCCAGATGGGGACCTGGGGACCTTCCTAAGCAACTGAGGAAGAAGATATAAAACAACAAGCCATTTTGTGTGGGTCTGACTTACTGTTCAAAGCACTTGATCACTTATGATTGCATCTCACCCCACTGAGATTAGAGATGATGGTCTCCCTGACCGGTAGGAGAGCTGAGATTGGGGCATGCAGGACCTCAGACATGGGGACGGGGCAGGGGGTAGGGGCAGGGAGCAGAGGGCAGGGGGTAGGGGCAGGGGGCG
>LNAC01000091.1:8130350-8164521 GCA_002007465.1 Ailurus styani
TATATATATATACCACATCTTCTTTACCCATTCATCTGTTGATGGACATCTAGGTTCTTTCCATAGTTTGGCTATTGTGGACATTGCTGCTATAAACATTCGGGTGCATGTGCCCCTGAGGATCACTACCTTTGTATCTTTAGGCTAAATAACCAGTTGGGCGATTGCTGGGTCGTAGGGTAGCTCTATTTTCAACTTTTTGAGGAACCTCCATACTTTTTTCCAGAGTGGCTGCACCAGCTTGCATTCCCAAGCTTTTTTTTTTTTAAGACTTTATTTATTTGACAGAGAGAGACACAGAGAGAGAAGGAACACCAGCAGGGGGAGTGGGAGAGGGAGAAGCAGGCTTCCCGCCAAGCAGGGAGCCTCATTTGGGGCTATATCCCAGGACCCTGGGATCATGACCTGAGCCAAAGGCAGAAGCTTAATGACTGAGCCACCTAGGCGCCCCTGGTTGGTTACAAGCCTGCTCCCAACATCTTTCTGCTTCCGGTCTCAACAATGAGGACCAGGATCTGTGACACCACTCCTCTCCTTGAGAGGAACAGTAGAGGTAGAAGAGGTCTGCCTCCAGGTGGAAGAAGTGCAAGAAGGAAAGAGACAGAGAATAGTTCTTACAGATTTATTATAATCTATCTGCTGCTTCTTTGGCTTTTGCTCTACCAAGTATATACACATGCTTGAATACTCAAAGGAGCCCCGATGACTGGCCCAAACACAATGATTACAGGCAATTGGTAGGAAGGCAGGACCACCAACAGTCTACTCAGGTGCCTAGGAAGAAGAAATAATACATGAAGAGAACCCTTAAAAAGAGCTTCACAAAAAGGGCCCCTGGGTGGCTCAGTCGGTAAAGTGGCCAACTCTTGATTTCAGCTCAGGTCTTGATCTCAGGGTCCTGGGATCAAGCCCCATCTTGGGAATCCATGCTTAGCGGGAAGTCTGTTGAGATTCTCTCTCCCTCGCCCTCCGACCCTCCCCCGCTCACTCATACGCACTCTGTCTCTTTCAAATAAGTTTAAAAAAAAATTGGAAGATGCCCCAGCTTCCTCCCCAGCTCTGCCATAGAGAAGTTAATTACTTGTTGCATCGGCACTGTCAGAATCATCCTAGGGAAAGAAAAAAAAGACAAAAGCACCTGTAGCATCTGCAAAGCGTGAGCATTTGTGTTCACAAACTCTTCTCACTCCTTCCTGCTCTCCAAGTTTTCTTTTGTGATTTTCTAAATCACACAACTTCCTGGCAGGCTAACACAGAAGGATTTATACTTTGGAAAATAAAATCAACCCCCGGTGCTCAATAAACAACACTGTGTCAAGCATCGTTTGGTTTCAGAATTCCAATTCATGCCACTGCTCCTGACAGCTGTAAAGTGAGTCAAGGGGGCCAGGTCGGCTCTAGGATAGAGAAGTAAAAGGGAGACGGGAGGGAGGAGGGTTTTGCCTGGCTGGGGTTTCCTACAGCCTGGAGAACATTCAACCTCCTGTGTCAAATTCAAATTTGGCAGTCATGCATTGAGAACTACTGTGTGCTAGGGACCAGGACAAGAACTTTCTAGTATCTCATTTTTTTTTTAAAGATTTTATTTATTCATTTGACAGAGAGAGAGAGAGATTACAAGTAGGCAGAGAGAGAGGAGAGAGGAGGAAGCAGGCTCCCTGCCGAGCAGAGAGCCCGATGTGGGCCTCGATCCCAGGACCCTGGGATCATGACCTGAGCCGAAGGCAGCGGCTTTAACCCACTGAGCCACCCAGGCGCCCTCTAGTATCTCATTTTTTAGCGCTAAAAGGAAACTAAAGCATTGAGGGGCAGGCTTTACTTACATCCAGGTCATCCATGCCAGGGGGAGGTCTCTTGGTGTTGACCTTCTTCAAAAGCTAGTGGAAAGAGGAAAGCAATTACGAGAGAAAAGAAGGGCAAGGGGAAAACAACCTGTATACTGATGGGCCACAGGAGAATGGTCCCAGACAGACAACTGCCCCATCTTTACAGCCCCTAACACATCACTGGAACGAATTGGAGAAAAGTAAATCAATCCCCTTTTCACTTATTTTTATTTCTTTTAAGATTGTATTTATTTATTTGAGAGAGAGATAGAGAGCACAAGTAGGCAGAGCAGCAGGCAGAAGGAGAGGGAGAAGCAGCCTCTCTGCAGAGCAGGGAGCCTGATGCGGGACTCGATCCCAGGATGCTGGGATCATGACCTGAGCTGAAGGCATCAGCTTAACCGACTGAGCCACCCAGGCGCCCTTAAGATTTTATTTTTAAGTAACACCTGATGTAAGGCTCGAATTCACAGTCCTGAGATCAAGAGTTGACCCAAGTTCCACTGACTGAGCCAACCAGGCACCCTGATCCCCTTTTTAAAAGGAAATCGACACACATAGAGCATCCTCCTTACCAATCCACGTTAGGGTCTGTCAGTGTTTTTGCAACTTGAATAGACAGTAGCTGAAATTCTAAAACCAAATAATGTATGGCAGGGTGCAACTTAATGGGAAACTAGTAATATGTTTTATGATGTGATTTTTTATACTGCCTAGTTTGAGCTTTCTGTGAAGTTGTGTGGCTCAGGAAACACATGTACACACAGAAAACAGAAGAGAGAACAAGAGTTGGGAAAGGTAAAAAAAAAGAGTTGGGAAAGGTTTTGCCAAATTTCCTCAAAATTCGGTAACTAGTGAGTGAAGGCAGGCATATGGTCTGTCTCACTAGTATTCATTTCTCTCATCCTACTAAATAAACATTGCATAGAACATGTATAGAACATGAGCACCAATGAGGGGAGTCTGTATATGTCTCCCATCTACTAACCAGGCCCGACCCTGCTTAGCTTCCGAGATCAGACGAGATCGGGCGCGTTCAGGGTGGTATGGCCGTAGACCCATATACGTCTGTCTAGCCCTGATTGATGACAGTCCTGCAGAGAAATGTGTCCACGGAGACACACAGAACTAGCAGGAGGGGCAGAAAATGGTATTACCTCTGCGTAATGTTCCACCTGAGCCAGCTCCACCTCTTCATCCCCTTCCCAGTCCCTCCAGTTATCAAAGTCCACAGACAACCACACTGGCTGCAAGAGGAAAGCACAGAGTGTCACGGGGCAGGAAGCACAGAGGAAGAGCATGGCCACGTGCACGGGGGCATGTGTGGGGAAAAGAAGGTCACTGGGGATGCAGTGTTCCCAAAAGCACCTCTTCGGCTAATCCCTCTCTAGACTGCCATCATCATCATCCACAAAGATTTGCCAGGAACCTACTAAGTGCCAAGCACAATGCCAGGCATTGTACAGGATAGAAAAGCATAGAAATTCGGCCCTCCGGAAACCAACTGACTAGAGAGGTAATACATCTGGAAAGATAACTGGGTCATAAAGTATCTGGGAGTCAACAAAGCAAGACAGACAAGCTGCATTCCCTGGAGTCGGGAGAAAACCCTTGGAGACCTGTGTTCCAAGTTCCAACACTCAGATAAGAAGTTATTCACTCATTGCTTTAACAGCTACTTATTGAACACATACTAAGGGCCAGACTCTGAGCTTGGCATTGGGATTATTCAAATGTTTGATATATAGTCCCAGGTGTCACGAAGCAAGTGGGGAAAGGAAATCTAAATAAATCATTATAATACAGTGTGGAAAGTATGGTGGTGGCTTACACAGGGGATACTATGGAAACCCAGAAAGAAGCTATAGGAACCTAGGCTTCTTAGAGTAGCAGAGACTTAAAGGATGAGCAAGGGTTAAGTGGGCACAGGTAGCAATGATGGAAGCTTTCCAGGAAGAAGACACAACTTGAGCAAAGGTAAATTAGTGAGAAACAGCCTGGTGTATGCCAAAGAGCTGCAGGCCAGCTGTGCCTGGAATGCGAAGTTTAAGGCAATGACTAATGGGATATAATGCTACAGAAGGGAAGAGTGGCCAGGTCATGAGCTTGTATGTCATACTATAGTGCTTGGATTTCAACACAAAGGGTGGGAAGTGACAAGATCAAATGCCTGAAAGAGTTAGGGAACTAACTAATGAAAAGGATCAAAGTGTTGTGATGCACATACTCCATTTAAAGCTCCACCTCTAGGCATTTGAGAATTTATTTATTTTTTTAAGTAATCTCTGCACACGGGGCTTGAATTCACAGCCCTGAGACCCAGAGCCACATGCTCTACCGACTGAGCCAGCCAGGCACCCCTGGCATTTGGGAATTTAGACCAGTGTGATCAGGGTCTCCATTTTCTAAGAAAACCTGATAATTTGTGGAGTTTTATGTGAAATCTCCACATTTTTATAGGTCAGCAACTAATCAAAACTAAAAGTCAATAACCAATCAAAATACCGTGTAAATACTGTGAAGACTACAAAAACAAATCCGAGAGCCAGATCAGTCAGGAAATAGTCAATTTTCAACTTTTAGCAGGGAAGAAGCCACTGGAGGGTCTTAGGTGGAAGAGTAACAAGGTCAACTGGGTGTTTTAGACAGACCATGCTGGGAGCAATGCGAAGGATGTATTGAGGGTGGGGCTAAAAATATGCAATAAACCTCACCCAGGGATGGATGAGGCCTGACTTCGGAAAAGATGAAGCAATCAATTCAAGAATATTTAGGAAGTCAAATAGGACTTCTGAATGATTGAGTGTTGGTGGGAAAGGAGCCAAGGATGATTCCCTGACTTATGTCCCCGGACTCAGAGATAGCACAGGAGAAAGAGCAGGCCATTCCCCCCCACACACCTACCTTGATATCTTCTTTGGTGAGTCGGGGCCAGGCCACCTTCTCCTTCCATTTCCTCACAAAACAGGTAATGGAGCGACCAGAACGCTTATCCTGGGAGTCCTGCAGATAGAGAGCCTCATTCATAAGATGTGAGGTTTAGAATGACTCTCCAATTTTCCAGCCAGCCTTTCCATCCAGACATTACTGTCCCACCCCACAATTACCTTGCAGTTCACCTTAGCATAGAATTCAATCTCATTGTACAACTCCACTCCATCGGCATTCTTGCAGCTGAGGAGACAATGGAGCTGAGGAAATTCCGGAGGCTGAGCGTGGGGGCATTAGGTGAAGGCAGAGGTTCCTGGAAACCAGGACCTTCAGACAAGAGAGCCGTTACCTGAACACAATACGGTGGTCTTCGATGAGCACATGGACATCGGTGCTGTCCTCAACACAAAACTCCATGAACACGTACTTGGGCCTGTCGTACCACAGCGTCCGGGCATGCTGCCTGCAGAGGAGTTGTGGTGGGGCTTCATAGGGCTGGGAGAGGGAAGACTGAGGGCATTTGGGGAAGGCAGAAGGAAGGGAAAATTTAGGGACGTTTTATTCTACCGCCCTGTCAAAGTGGAGCTAAATGAGACAGAGGGAGGAAAAGGGGAGTGATGGACATGGGGGTGGGGGTGTGATGAGGGTGAACCTGGAGAGAATCCAGACTGCCAGAGTTGTGAGGGGGAGGGTTATGGACAACATGCCTCACCACTCAAAAGTTACAGAGACCTGGAATGTGAAGTTTCCATGGGACCTCGCAGCACCCAGAGCGCCCAGAAAACGTGGGACAAGGAATCTTCAAGGAAAAGGGCGACCGGAAACACTCACCTTGCCATGGCGGCTCCCTGCTACCAGTGGCTCTTGGACTCTGAGCCAGGGACTGCTATCTTTAGATACTGGGGACGCCCCCAGCAGCTGCCTCTCCTTATATGGTCGGGGAAAGCTTTAGAGGAAGGGGGAACGTGGCCATACAGCCAAGGGATCTGCATTCCGGACTCTGGAAGAGCTTAATCCCGACAGCCCTTCCCAACTCAGGGTCTCCAGAAACGTACAGATTAGGAATAGACGACCCACCCGCGGGGAACCAGGACAAGGGCCACCCTAGATGCACACCGAATGACTTGTCCCTGGTTTCATTCATCCGTTTCTCCAACGCTAAGTGCATTCAGCGTCTGATTCACAATAGGCGCTCAATAAAAAATTGTTGGCCCGAATTAAATCCCCTGGGAAGGCCCGCCCCCCGTGACGGCAACTGTTTGACGTACAGCCCCGCCCCTCCGCTCCTTCGGGTTTCCCGGACGGCGCGCCGTTGCCATGGTAGTGAGGGGGCGCGGCTGACGTGCGGCGGCGTTTCCGGGAAGATGGCGGCTGTCGAAGCGGCTGCGGAGCCGGTAACGGTGGTGGCAGCTGTTGGTCCAAAGGCGAAGGACGAAGAGGAGGAGGAAGAGGAGTCGCTGCCACCGTGCGAGGCCGTGCGCTGGGCCCCGGTGGGGGCGGTGGCGGAGGCCGGGCCGGGGACGGCCGCGTTCTCGGAAGAGGCGGCGACCGAGGAGCCCGGCGTGGCCCCGGGTTCCCCTCCGGACTCGCCCGGCCGGACGCTGCGGCGTCTGCGGGCCGAGCGCCGGCGGCTGGACTCGGCGCTGCTCGCGCTGTCCTCGCACTTCGCGCAAGTGCAGTTCCGCCTGCGCCAGGTGGTGCGCGGGGCGCCCGCGGAGCAGCAGCGCCTCCTGCGCGAGCTCGAAGACTTCGCGTTCCGCGGCTGCCCTCACGTCCTGGGTTACGGGGGGCCCGAGGACCCCGCCAGCGACGATGGCAGTGGGCTGCCAGGGGACCGGCCAGGATTGCGGGGCGAGAACCAGGTGAGCAGCTGGGGCCGGAGCCTGAGGGACATTGGAATAGGAGGTTGGGTGGGCGGCGGCGATGCCGACGGGGACGGAGGTCGCAGTGGTGAGGAGCCTGCCGGACAGGGTGAGTACTAGGCGCGTCCGAGACGAGGTGAGACAGGTGTGTGATCCTCCTTGAAGGGCAGGAGGACAGAGAGGCCTGGGAACCTGATGGCGAAGGGTATCCGTCTAAGGTGTAGAAAGAGATGCAGATGTGGTGACGTGCGGGACGGAAGAGTGGTGAGCAGAGAGTATCCAGAGGGAAGCAGCAACCAACTAAAGCAATGCTGCTCCCGCGCACCTTGCCGTTGCCTCGTAATGTACCTAAGATCCGAGGACATTTGCTGATAAGTACCCTGACTTGGGTTGAGAACATTGGCTAATGAAGTGTAAGTGAATTGGAATCCATGGAAACTTAGATCTACTGCCTGTTCCTGCTTTCCTGGAATCTAGAAAACGCCTTTAATATATAGACTTTTGTGTGGGTGGGAGCTTTGGCGAACAGCAGGATCACTTGGTAATTGAAAGAAACACAACTGGGGTGCCTGGGTGGCTCAGCGGGTTAAAGCCTCTGCTTTCGGCTCAGGTCATGGTCTCAGGGTCCTGGGATCCAGCCCTACATCGGGCTCCCTGCTCAGTGGGGAGCCTGCTCCCCCCCCCCCCCCCCCCCCCCCCCCCCCCCCCCCCTNTAAATAAATGAAATCTTAAAAAAAAAGAAAGAAAGAAACACAACTCCTGATTATATGCATTTCCTATTGCCAGTATTTTAAACCTCCTTGACCATCCTGCCTAAGAGGCCCCTTTACTAACTTGACAAGATGCATTCAGTGAACCTCCAGTGGGTACTGAGAGTCTGTATGCCATGCCAAGAGAACATTTCCTTCAGTCTTTGACTCTCTGGAAGTGTACAGTTGCAGATAGCTTGTTAGAGGTGTTCATGAGACTTGCTGTCTCCACCTTTTCATTCTTCAAGTTACAACCCATTTATGTCTTTCTTCCCACTTAAATTAGTTTTAACCAAGAAGACTTATCAGTAGCAGATATTGACTTGTTTATTTTAATCTGAAATGTTTCCAGTGCAATCTGTGTTTACTGTTCCACCCTTATCTTCACATACCCACAGCTTTTCCCCATTCTTTCTCCTTGGGGTGGCTAGACAGCTTCTTCCAGTCAGAGCCCATTATTTGGAATATGATGTTCTGTACCTTTTTTAGTTCAGTAGCCTACAGCAAATGTGTATTGAAAGCTTATCCTGTGCCAGATGTGGTGCTAGGCTCTGGGGGTACAAAGTCAAGGCCTTTGCTGTAAAGGAGTTCATTGACCGGGAGACAGAATCCTCAACAGAGAATTGCAATGCGACACGAGCTAGAGAAGTGTGTACACAACACAGAGTGAGAAGCGGTCAGCTTTTCCTGGGGAGATCTAGGAAACCTGAAAGACCCTCCCACAGTAGGTTTCTAAGAAACCACAACACGGAAAGGTTGAGAGAGGAAGTATCCTGAGAAAAGGCTCGCTTTCATGTTGAGTACAGCTAAAGCAAAACGATTGCTTTTTAAATAGCTTGAACAAGGAGCACCTGGGTGGCTCAGTTGTTAAGCATCTGCCTTCAGCTCGGGTCATGATCCCAGGGTCCTGGAATCGAGCCCTGCACTGGGCTCCCTGCTCAGCAGGAAACCTGTGTCCCTGTCTCCCACTCTACCTGCTTCTGTTCTCTCTCGTCTCTCTGTCAGATAAATAAATAAAATCTTTAAAAGGGGTGCCTGGTGGTTCAGTCTTTAAGCATCTGCCTTTGGCTCAGGTCATGATTCCAGGGTTCTGGGATCCAGCCCGTTTTGGGCTTCCTGCTCTGCGGGAGGCCTGCTTCTTCTCCCTCTCCCACTCCCCCTGCCTGTGTTCCCTCTCTCACTGTGTCTCTGTCAAATAAATAAATAAAATCTTTTTAAAAAAGAATCTTAAAAAAATAAGTAGCTTGAACAAAAAGTTAATTTGTTGTTTTTGATTTATTCTGTCATCTTCTGCAGGGCTTGGTAAGTACCATTTGAAGGTTAAATTTAATATCCTATAGATTGCTGGTTTAAAATGCAGCCTTATGGGCGCCTGGGTGGCTCAGTGGGTTAAAGCCTCTGCTTTCGGCTCAGGTCGTGATCTCAGGGTCCTGGGATCAAGGCCCGCATCGGGCTCCCTGCTCAGCGGGGAGCCTGCTTCCCCCTCTCTCTCTCTGCCTGCCTCTCTGCCTCCTTGTGATCTCTCTTCCTCTGTGAAATAAATAAATAAAATCTTTTAAAAAATAAAAAAAATAAAATGCAGCCTTACAGCTACACATGATGGGCTAGTTTTGCTTTGTTTTTGACACTCAAGAAAGTTAAGGAAGAACTAGTATTTGAGAATACATCGGCAAGACTACCACCCTGAAGGGTTTTTCATCATTTAAATGCAGAAACTACCTGATGGCCAACAGTGGAGAAAAGAGTTACTGGTGGGGGAAACTTACCAGACTTTTTTTTTCTTTTTCTAAACGTAGTTACCTTCCCACTTCTATTACTTGACTTTCGGGTTTGGTTTTTTTTTTTTTCACTGCCCCAGGCAGCTCCTTTAATTCTTTTGATTTTGCAGACATCTATAATGCATTGGAGGAGTTTTTAACCTTAAGAAAACTGGTTATGAAAAAACAAAAGAAAAAGAAAACTGGTTATGAGTTATAAATCCTTTCTCTACACCCTTATCTCTAGATTCTCTTGCAAAATTTCACTGCAGAAAGTATTCAGGAGTTGATCTGTGGTAATTGGCTGTGGAGGATGGCATGTTTAGTTCCTGGAAGGCTGTCTTGGCTAAGATAAGTTGCCTCAATCCTAACTAGACCTTTGTGGGGGGGGGGGGAAGCTGTCTTAACAAAAGCCTCCATTGTATTCATATTCTATTTCCGACAAGGGACAAACACCTTCTTAAAGAAAACACATTTAATAAATTGCCCTGGAGGAAATCTTTGTTCTCATTTTTTTTTTTTTAAAGATTTTATTTATTTATTTGACAGAGAGGGAGATCACAAGTAGGCAGAGAGGCAGGCAGAGAGAGAGGAGGAAGCAGGCTCCCCGCTGAGCAGGGAGCCTGATGTGGGCCTCGATCCCAGGACCCTGGGATCATGACCTGAGCCGAAGGCAGCGGCTTTAACCCACTGAGCCACCCAGGCGCCCTGTTCTCATTTTTGAATCTCTCTTATGAATTCTGTATTTCATTGGGATTATTTAGAAACATTTTATGTTTCACGAGTCATTATTTGCTTGAGAGGATTCTTAATATGCCCTGATTCTTCCTTTTCCTGTGAGATAGACTTAAGTATTTTCTTGTCTTAGAGTGAACAGGAAAAACGGGAACGTCTGGAAACCCAAAGGGAGAAGCAGAAGGAACTTATACTACAGCTCAAAACCCAGCTAGATGACCTGGAAACGTTTGCTTATCAAGAGGGCAATTACGACTCCCTGCCACAGTCCGTGGTCTTGGAAAGACAGCGGGTGAGTAGACACTAGAGGTGCCTCCACCGTGACCTGAGGTTACCTGATCCCTTCTGGCATTCACAGAAACATTCTTAGCTTGTTCTCCCTTGCCCTTTCTGAGAATCCCTTTGCTGGCCCAAATCAAAGAGAAATGGGACAGTCTTTATTCACACATGGAAACGCAAGTTCCAAAGCTTAGTAATATGATAATTGAGCTCTTTCCTTTTGGCGGTTAATTAGTAATAATAGTAGTAATAAATAATAATTTTTCATTTGATCATTAAAACACTTCTACTTAGACACATCCTACAGTGTAAATCAGCTTTTCCCCTACCACCAGTTGATAAATATTCCAGGAATCCAGACTGGCTTTCATGCCGTATTTATTTAAGCAGCGCCTTGGGTAGACAGGTCAACCTGCCAGCAGAAATACAGCTACAGTCTCCCCTACAAACATGTTTGTCTCTCACTGTGATGTGGCTGTTTCTCTGGCTGAACTGGAGTTATACATTATCTGAATTTCAAACTGTTCCAAATATTGTCACTAGGGTATTTTGACTGTAACACACTTTGATGTTTAGTAGAGATTTTTGTTTAGTTGCCTAGAGTAGGGCAAGAAGAGAGGAGGAGGACTAGAAACTAAAGGAAGTCAGTATTTATTCTCTTGGAGGCCTGGGGGAAGCTAACTATGAGCCTCTTTGGATTATTCACACTGTTGTCCCCCTGAAAGTTGCCTGGCCTGGTAAAAAATTTGCAGTTGAGAGGAGCAATTTCTGTCCGAGAGGAACCAAGGGTCCTTGTTATTATAGGAGAAGTAGTCCTTGATCTCTCACCTTGCTCAGCAACTGCATCGTTTTCTCTCACAAATTTGGGATTTCTGTCTTTGGTCTCCATTTAAAAAGTAGGCAGCATACTAGCAAATATTCTCCTCCTTCCTAACCCGCTTCCTGAAAATTCCAAAGGCTGTACTCATTGCTTGTGGTCTCAATAGGTGATCATAGATGAATTAATAAAGAAACTGGACATGAATCTGAATGAGGACATCAGCTCACTGTCCACCGAGGAGCTCCGGCAGCGTGTGGATGCAGCTGTGGCTCAGATTGTCAACCCAGCCCGAGTGAAAGAGCAGTTGGTTGAGCAGTTGAAAACTCAGATCCGAGACCTCGAGATGTTTATCAACTTCATCCAAGGTCAGAGGAGGGGATGGGAAGAGAACGGTGGACAGATGTCATAATTATATGTAGGGATGCCTGGGTGACTCAGTCGGTTAGGCGTCTGCCTTCAGCTCAGGTCATGATTCCAGGGTCCTGGGATCAAGCCCCATATCAGGTTCCCTGCTCAGCAGGGAGTCTGCTGCTTCCTCCCCCTCTATGTACATGAGTGCTTTCTCTGTCTCAAATAAATAAATAAATTCTTTAAAAAAATAATAAAAATTATATGCAATCCAAGTACTGGTACCTAAAGGTGCCAGTTCTTGATGTACTGTGTAGGAAGTTGATCACTCAGTAAAGGAGCCAGCATGGTAAAATGAAAAGAACAGGGATTTTATTTATTTATTTTAAGATTTTTAAGTAATCTCTACACCCAATGGGGAGGCTCAAACCCACAACTCCAAGGTCAAGAGTTGCATGCTCCACCAACTGAGCCAGCCAGGCACCCGAGAAACCTGGATTTTTTTTTTCTTTTTAAGATTTTATTTATTTATTTGATGGAGAGAGAACACAAGCAGAGGGAGTGGCAGACAGAGGGAAACAGAGAAGTAGGGCCCTCGTAGGCAGAGGGAGCAGGGAGCCCAATGCGGAGTTCAATCCCAGGATCACTACCCGAGCCGAAGGCAAACGCTTCACCAACGGACCCACCCAGGTGCCCCAAAAACATGGATTTTAGAAGCAGATAGTTCAGATCCCAGTTCTGCCACTTCCTGGCCTCAAGTCCTTGGACAGGTTCCTAACTTCGTTAGCCCCACTGTCCTCATCCATGAAAAGATGATTCATGCCTTTCTCATTCAGCAAATATGTATTGAGCCAGTCACTGTTCCACACAAATAAGATGATATTTGTAAAAGTCCTACCATGTGGGAGGCACTAGGAAATATTCTTTTTCCTCCGCTTTGTAACTGCTGACTACAGATGAAGTGGGAAGCCCGTTGCAGGCAGACAGCACGCGCTGTGAGTGCAAGGCCAGCGGGAAGACGGGAAGTGGCTCCACCAGAACAGGCGACAGCCGACTGCCTCCAGGAAACAGCAGGAGTAAGTGCAGCTTCCAGAATAGTCGGGTGTAGAGAGAGAAGTGGATTGGTGGCTGCCTGGGGCTTACCGGGGTTGGGGAGAACGGGAATGGAAAATGCTAACAGTACAAGGTTTTCTTTTTGGGACGATGGGTGCACAACTCTGTAAATATACTAAAAAATCACTGACTTATATGCTTAAATGGATGATTTGTACGGTATGTGCTCTATATCTGAATATAGCTATGATGAACCCAAAACAGTTAAGCCTAGCGACCTCCTGGGTGGCACTTGCTTCACGTGGGACCCATACTGTAGCTCAGAAGCAAGACCAGATCTCAGTTCTTGACTTGTTGCATGCACTTCTGTGCCACTATGGCCCCCACTGATGAGCTGTTGCATTTCCTAAACAGCGAAGGCGGAAGATGTGAAGAAGGTTCGGGAGACGGGGTTGCACCTCATGCGGCGCGCGCTGGCTGTGCTCCAGATCTTTGCTGTTAGCCAGTTGGGCTGTGCCACGGGCCAGATCCCCCAGACCCTGTGGCAGAGGGGCCAGGCCGACAGGGACTACACCCCACTGCTGAAGAGGCTGGAGATCTCAGTAGACAGGGTAAAGCAGCTGGCCTTGAGGCACCAGCCACACGACCACGTCATCACCTCTGCCAGCCTCCAGGACCTGTCCCTGGGAGGCAAGGATGAGCTGACCACGGCTGTGCGGAAGGAGCTGACGGTGGCCGTCAGGGACCTGCTGGCCCATGGCCTCTACGCTGCCTCTCCAGGGATGAGCCTGGTCATGGCCCCCATCGCCTGTTTGCTGCCAGCCTTCTCCTCGGCCCCTGAGGCCATGCACCCGTGGGAGCTCTTTGTAAAGTACTACCATGCTAAGAACGGCCGTGCTTATGTGGAATCCCCCGCCCGGAAGCTCTCCCAGTCCTTTGCCCTGCCGGTTATGGGAAGCACCGTGGTGACCCCCAAGCAGAGCCTTCTGACAGCCATCCACGTGGTGCTGACGGAGCACGACCCTTTTAAACGCAGTGCAGACTCTGAGTTGAAGGCCTTGGTGTGCATGGCACTGAACGAGCAGCGCCTTGTGTCCTGGGTGAACCTGATCTGCAAGTCGGGGTCCCTCATTGAGCCCCACTACCAGCCCTGGAGCTACATGGCACACACAGGCTTTGAGAGCGCCCTCAACCTGCTCAGTCGTCTCAGCAGCCTCAAATTCAGCCTCCCCGTGGACCTGGCCGTGCGCCAGCTCAAAAACATCAAAGATGCCTTTTGATGAGAGGGCCCAGCCCTGCGCCAGCAACTTCCTCAGTAGAGTAGGGGTAGATGGTTAGTCTTGCAGAATAGAAACAAAGAGGCGGAGGAGGGCCTACAGACGGTCTCCCCAGCCAAACGACTGCACAGGCTGTTTTCCCCGCCAACTTAGCATCTCTAAGATGCCAGAGACCCGCTCGTTCAAAGGTTCTGCCCTGGTGCGTAACACGTGGGCACGTGTATTCAAGCCGATATAAAAGAAATCAGCTCTGGCACATGGTTACTGGACCACCTGATCGTGCCACGTCTGCTTTTTACAAAACCAGGTCGCTCTAGCCATTCTCTTTATGGTAGTGAGTGACATGAATGAATTGTTGGTCCCGGGAGACATTCAACTTGAGGCTCCTGTCAGTCAAGCTGGAAGCTGCCGCATTCATTCGCTTGGAGCAGGTTCGGGAGTCGTCAGGCCAGAATTTAAATTCCTTTACAAGTACCGACATCCCTTTCTTCCTGACCCTGGTCAGGGGAGGCTGTTGTGTATGTTCCACAGGTGCCTCTCAAACTAGGAATGGGGAGATCTGGGAACAGTGTTTCTGAGGGAGTTCACCACAAGTCGATTTCAATGTGAGCCCTTTTTTGTGGGTCAGAACTGAAATCTGCTCTTGACAAGGTGGCCCTCTTCTCACGGCAGAGACAATGGTCTTTTGGATTTAGAGCTGGTTATTTATGAGGAATGGCAACCGTCGTTGGTACCACATGCTCTGGCAAATAACCTTTCCTGTGTATACCTCCCAGCAGGGCGCTGACACGGTCCTTTAGGAAGTACATACGCCAGAGGTGCGCTCCTTGAGAGAGAGCCCTTGCCCCCCAGGTCAAGTGTGAATGGCAACACGCTTTAGTGATCAGCGGCAACTGCTCCCACGGTTGGGATTCCGCTTGTCCTGCAGGCTGGATGACAGAGGGAGTCTGGTCACGCAGTGGGGACGACAGCGGGGGTGGGACTATAGCAGATCACCGTTGACAGGCAAGGGACTGAGCATTTCCTTGTAAAACTGACTCTAGAGTGATCCTATTTGGTCTTCAGTATTTTAGTCTTTTGAATTTGTATTTTTCATTCGGCTTACATACTATTCCAGGACTGACCAAAGATGGGCGAAGTGTATCACTTTCTGGAAAACCAAGTGGGATCTCAATACTGCCGATTCAGCCTTGTTTCATGAATTCAGTTGCCAGCTGCACTTTGTGTCTGCACTATTACGTAGTGCATTTTAACTTAATTTTTTTCAGTGTCATGTTATTTAAGATGTATTATTGATAATTCATTAGAATTAGTCCTCCTGTGTGAAACAGGATAAGTATAAAATGTGGAAAATGATATATCTGTGGTTGCTAATAAAATCATAGTATTTTATGTAGCTTCTCTACAAAGACCTTAGAGACCCTTGGCTTTGATTCATAACTGCGCCTTATGAGCCCATCTGATCTAGATCGGTATTTCCTTGGGCGATGTCTGGCTCTTGGCCTCTCTGCCTCTTGTTGGCCCTCTACCCTGGATCAGCTCAACTTTGGTGGTGTTTTCTTTCCCCCAGATATTATCCTCCCATCTCACCCAGGCCTACAGCCCCATTCCCACAGCACACCTCCCCATACATGCCACTTTGGGAGCATGCACTTTTTTTAAAGATTTTATTTATTTATTTTACAGAGAGAGATTACAAGTAGGCAGAGGGACAGGCAGAGAGAGAGGAGGAAGCAGGCACCCCTCTGAGCAGGAGGCAGCCCGACGTGGGGCTCGATCCCAGGACCCTGGGACCGTGACCTGAGCCGAAGGCAGAGGCTTTATCCCACTGAGCCACCCAGGTGCCCCAAGGGAGCATGCATTTTTATTTTTAAAGATTGACTTATAACTTATTAGCGAGAGAGCACGGGGGGAGGGGCAGAGGGAAAAGGGAAAAGAGTCTCCAACAGACTCCACGCTGAGCACAGAGCCTGACTGGGGGCTCAGTCTCACAACCCTGAGATCACGACCCAAGCTGAAACCGAGAGTCAGACACCCAACCAGCTGTGCCACCCAGGTGCCCCTGGAGCTGGCACTTTTAAATCCATTTGTCTAGATATCATTTAGGGTAGCTGAGAACTGCCATAGCTATAGGCACAGCCCTGGATCAGCCCAGTATTACCTTTCTCTAATCCTTATAAAGACTAATTTGTATCAAGGTTTTGTGTTAACATCAATGGGAAGCATTTTTTTTTTTAAAGATTTTATTTATTTATTTGACACAGAGAGAGAGATTACAAGTAGGCAGAGAGGCAGGCAGAGAGACAGGGAGAGGAGGAAGCAGGCTCCCCGCTGAGCAGAGAGCCCGATGCGGGCCTCGATCCCAGGACTCTGAGATCATGACCTGAGCTGAAAGCAGAGGCTTTAACCCACTGAGCCACCCAGGCGCCCAATGGGAAGCATTTTTAAGTCATCCAAATTTTTTTTAATATTTATTTAGTTGACAGAGCACAAGGAGGGGGAGCTGCAGGCAGAGGGAGAGGGAGAAGCAGGCTCCCCGCTGAGCAGAGAGCCTGACATGGGGCTTGATCCCAGGACCACAGGATCATGACCCGAGCCGAAGGCAGACGCTTAACTGACTGATGCACCCAGGCGCCCATTATGCCATCCTAATTTCTTTTTTTTTTTAAAGATTTTATTTATTCATTTGACACAGAGAGAGAGACTACAAGTAGGCAGAGAGGCAGGCAGAGAGAGAGGAGAGAGGAGGAAGCAGGCTCCCCGCTGAGCAGAGAGCCCGATGTGGGCCTCGATCCCAGGACCCTGGGATCATGACCTGAGCCGAAGGCAGCGGCTTTAACCCACTGAGCCACCCAGGCGCCCGCCATCCTAATTTCTTTTTAAGATTTATTTATTTTAGAGACAGCATGAGTGGGGCGGGGTGGTCAGAGGGGCAGAGGGAAAGAAGCAGACTTCCCAATGAGCGGGGCCCGTGTGGGGCTCAATCTCAAGACCCTGAGATCATGACCTGAGCCGAAACCAAGAGGTAGAAACTTAACTGACTGAGCCACCCAGGTGCCCCATAGGTCATCCTAATTTAATTCTCACTACTTGTAAGGCAGGACAATATTCTCCTGATTTTATAGCTAGGTAAACTGAAGTTAAACATTTTGTCCAGGTTTATGGAATGGAAGAGCTGAGATTTGAACTCAAGTTGCCTGAATCCAAATCCTATGGTCTTTATATCCTATCATGTTATCTCATTGTATCATGCTGCTTCCAGATCTTTTGTTGCCTCTCCTTTATCCACCACCTCGCTCCACCATCACTTTGGGGAAGAGGAGGTATTTCCCACATAACCACCAGAAATGTATGCTGCCAGGGGACTAGGCCACAAGGAGATGGGCAGACAGCTGCTGCTCTTCCAAGTTCTTCATGAAACGTAAAAGCAATGTGTAGAGGTGGAGACAATCCCGCCAGCATCCCATCGTCAGATATCTGGTAGTCCCTGGTATCATCTGCATTATTCTTTTTTTTTTTTTTTTTAAGAGTTTATTTATTTATTTGACACAGAGTGAGAGAGATTACATGTAGGCAGAGAGGCAGGCAGAGAGAGAGGGGGAAGCAGGCTCCCTGCTGAGCAGAGAGCCCGATATGGGCCTCGATCCCAGGACCCTGAGATCATGACCTGAGCCGAAGGCAGAGGCCTTAACCCACTGAGCCACCCAGGCGCCCACATCTGCATTATTCTTAAGACAGAGCTCTGTCTTTGGCTTGGGGTGAGGCACAGAGGACAAGGGAGGAGAGAAGGAAACAGCCAGCCTAGGTCTAAGCATATATAAGAACAGAATGAAAAAGAGTCATGGATATATACCCGTAAAAGAGCAGCGTCAATTGTTATAAAAGTATGATCTGCAACATATTCTTTTTAAGATTTTGTTTATTCATTTGAGACAAATAGAGAGCATGAGCATGGGGAGAGGAAGAGGGAAAGGGACAAGCAGACACCCTGCTGAGCCAGAAGCCTGGTCATAATCTAAAAATCATGACCTGACCCAAAGGCAGATGCTTAACCATCTGAGCCACCCAGGTGACCCCACAAAGGATTCTTAAAGATTTCTAAGGTGTGGGCACCTGCCTGGCTCAGTTGGTAGACCACGTGATTCTCGATCTCGGGGTCATAAATTCAAGCCCCACATTGGATGTAGAGATTATTTAAAATCTTAAAAAAAAAAAAAGTTTCCTAAGGTGTTCTTCATTCATTCATTCTTGAATGCCTGCCACTTGCCTGGGCCAGTCTGGGTACTGAGGAAAGAAATAAAACAGACTCCTTGCCCTCAGGGAAGACACAGTCTAACCAAGGAGATACCAAACCAAATGGAGATTTGCATAGCTTGTGAAAACAAAAATTGCGGGTCCCATCGCAGAGATTTTTATTCAGTAGTTCTGGGTTGAGGCCTGAAAATTTACAATCCTAACAAGTTCCGGATTATACGGATGCAGCTGGTCTGGGGACCACACTTTGAGAACCACTGATTCAAACCAAATATGTTCTTTTTTTTTTTTTTAAAGATTTTATTTATTTGACAGAGTGCATGCGCAAGCTTAGGAGGGGTGTGAAGAGCAGAGGGAGAAAGAATCCCAAGCAGACTCCGAGCTAACACAGGGCTTGATCTAACAATCCCAAGATTATGACCTGAGCTGAAATCAAGAGTCAGATCCCCAACCAACTGAGCCACCCAGGCACCCGCAAACCAAATGCGTTCTATAATAAAGATGAATATGGATTGGATTGCTGAGGGAGCACAAAAGGAAGAGATTGATTCTGCCCAGGAGAACTCTGGATAGGATTTGGATAGGTTTTTGCATGGCTGCAGTGGAGGAGAATAAAGACCCCAGGGCTCAGAAGAGGTTGAATATTTGAGTCGTTGAAGGTTGGGGGAGGGTGTGGACAAGGAATTTAGGCCGCAGGAAAGGAGAGGTGAGTTCAGACTTTGGTATAGAGAGCCAATGAAGGATTTCAAGCACGTGGATGGGGGATTTAAGAGTTGTGTTGAGGGGAGGTTCCCCCAAATAAGCCCTATAGATCATATGGCTCCACTCCAGACTGAAACTGTTATCTCCTAGGTTGGAAATCCATCTTTCATAAATATAGCAAGCAATTCTGACCCACACAAAAGTTTGAGGAGAAGAAGAAAAAGATCTGAGGCTGGACTGATTCGGCGGCAAGTGGAAAAAGAAAAGATTCAAAACACAAGGAAAAATCCACAGGATTTAGTACTAATTTGATTTGGAGAGTGTTTGTAAGAAGTGTCCAAGGCAATTACGAGATTTTAGGATCTGGTTTCTATTTTCCAAGAGACATACAGCAACAGAGGCAGCAGCAGATAAGGAAGCTAGGAGCAAACCATGGAGGTGGAAATGGGCAGATTGGTGTTGTGTAGTGGGAAGAGCACTGGGTTGGGAATGAGAACTTACTCCTCGTCACCATCTCTGTGATTTTGCTGCTCTGGAACTGTCCTCCCAGAGGCCGGAGTAGATGATCTCTGAGGTCCCTTCCAACTCTAAAATTTCATATTCCAAATTAAAAGATTTTAATTGAATATAGAAATATAAGTACATAATTACTGTGATAAGCCATTGGAATTGGGTTGTGAGGGCTGCAGGGAAAACTGGTCCCTGGAGAGCCTTAAGACAAGAATCGATGAAACCCTGATTGTTCCCACATTTTGCCCAAGACCAATCCTGTAGATTCTTCAATGTTCAGATAGGCAAAACTGTAAGATGCTTTCCCTTTCTCTTGAACTCAGAAGACAACTGAGGGACCATGTAAAAACACTCTTCCAGGGATGCCTGGCTGGTTCAATGGATAGAGCATGTGATTCTTGATCTCAAGGTCCTGAGTTCAAGCCCCACGTTGGGCACGGAGCCTACTTTAAAAATAATAATAATAATAATAAAAACATCTTCCAGTAAGTGATGGGAAATAATTCAGTTTGAGAACCAACTACACCTGCGTTCAAACCTAAATTTGAACCTCATCTATGCTATGATCAGGGTCAACCTCGGATAGGTAACTTATCCTCTTTGAATCTCAATTTCCTCATGTCTAAATGGGAGGGAAGTACCCAAGATACAGCGTTGTGAGAATTAAATAGGCTATCGACTTACCTAAAAAGCCTAGCACAGAGTAGGGGCTCAATGATTATCACCATCATTGTCCTTCACTTCCCTCACTGCTTATTCTAGCCGGTAATGTCTGTGACATCACTAGACTCTAAATATTGGGGGTAAGCACCCTTGCCTGACTGATCTTCGTCTCTCCCTCCTTACACCTAACAGTGCACACTAAAACAAGTCCTATTTTGCGGACTCTTGCAAGGCATAAACATCAATTTAAAACTGTGTCCCACCCCACCTAGCGCCCGAAAAAGGAACTACAACCAAGGGTGCGGCAGAGCAGCGGAGTCAAAAATCTGCGCGCTTTCGAGCTTTCCTGGTTCTTCCAACCTACGCGGGAGAAAGGGCCTCCTTTGCTCTTGCCCACTGCTGAGGCTACTAATAAAGTTTGATTTGAATAAATGAGCGCCCAGGGCCTGCTCTCCCCGCTAAAGCTTCTTCCGCCCACAAAGGCTTTCGAGAGGCGGGGCAAGCTTGCGGGGCGGGACCGGAAGTGAGATAAACGCTCCCCGGGGGTGAAAGGTTAGCGGAAGTGCCCTTT
This sequence comes from Ailurus styani, assembly GCA_002007465.1. Taxonomy (NCBI): domain Eukaryota; kingdom Metazoa; phylum Chordata; class Mammalia; order Carnivora; family Ailuridae; genus Ailurus; species Ailurus styani. The sequence continues at coordinate 8,150,688 of LNAC01000091.1, forward strand.
CTTCCTTTCTCCTGTAGGCTCGAGTGGCTGCTGTCGGTGAGTAGACCCTTGGGTAGGAGGTCCCAATCCGCCGCCATCCGCGGCCGGGGGGTCTAGCTGCGGGGCGGTGCCGGGCGCTTTCTACTGCTCGGTCTGTAGCGGCTTCGTGGCGGTCCGGTCCTGCGGGCAGGGCCCACGGGCGGCCTGGACCGAGGCGGCCGGGAGCGCAGCCCCAGTTTCCGGGCCCACGGGCACGGCTTGCGCATTTCTGACCGGCCCCTTCTCCTTCCTCTGCAGAGATGGGCAAGTTCATGAAACCCGGGAAAGTGGTGCTGGTCCTGGCCGGACGCTACTCCGGACGCAAAGCGGTCATCGTGAAGGTACCAGCCTCGCGAGCCTCTGCTGCGCGCTTGCATCTCGGGAATTGGGCCGGTTTCGGAGGGCTTGCAAGCTTGGAGTTCCAGAGCTAACCTGGGGGGCATTCGTCCCTGAGCATTGCGGGTGGGGGTGAATGCGTGAGGCCTTTTGAGAGGGGAAGATGCAAAATAAAAACAAATGTGAGTGGAATTGGGCGCCTAACGCACTATGCGTCGTCTACCAAGGAAGGTTTTTAAAAATGGTAGTGGCCAGCGTTATGGAGCCCTCTCTTGGTGTCTGGCACCGCCTTTCAGGTGTTGTCACTCCAGTCCTTGAAGTCACTGTAGGGGATGCCTTTCTACTGCTGAGGTGTAGACACGTTGAGTGCTACAGCCGGGAGTCTGTAAAAGGAGGAGAAATTGTTTCTAGTCCAAATAATCACTTAGCATATTCTAGCCCTTCCCTGGTGGCTTTCTGCCTACATTTTGTAACCTCTGGTGAGAGCTCCCTAAGCTCTGGCCACGCACACCTGCTTCTGGTTGTGGTGGGGTCCCTGGGCACCCTTTGTTCCCCTGCTTCCCCCCGCCCCCCAATCTGACTGGTTTCTGGAGTTAGACCCCCAGTTTTGGAGTCCTGCCTCTATTCCTCCTAGCAGTGCAATCGGATGCAGAGTCCTGAGCACCAGTGCTTGATACAAAGCAAGCACTCCATCAATGTTAATATTGTTCCTTTTAAATCTCTTACCTCCCAAGAGCCTTTCCAGGTTCTGTGGGAATGAATACAACTCTTCCCTATTACTCCTCGTGCGCTCTAGGGTGACACTCGAGTGTCTCCTTTGTGTGGTTTTTCCCATAGTGGGTCTCAGACCTGGGAGTAGGGGTGTTCCTTTTATACAAGCCCTCCATCTAGCACAGGGCCTAAATAGACCCTCAGTCAATGACGTGATTCTTGCCCGTTCAGAACATTGATGATGGCACCTCAGACCGTCCCTACAGCCATGCTCTGGTGGCTGGAATTGACCGCTATCCCCGCAAAGTGACAGCTGCCATGGGCAAGAAGAAAATCGCCAAGAGGTCAAAGATCAAGTCTTTTGTGAAAGTTTATAACTACAATCACCTCATGCCCACAAGGTGAGCATTTCAAGAATGGGAATGAGGGGTGCCTGAGTGACTTAGTCAAGGGTCTGCCTTTGGCTCAGGTCATGATCTCAAGGCCCAAGGATGGGGCCCTCATCCGGGCTCCCTGCTCAGCAGGGAGTCTGCTTGCTCTCTCAAAATCTTAAAGGGGGGGTGGGGCACCTGGGTGACTCCATTGGTTACAACTGCCTTCGGCTCAGGTCATGATCCTGGAGTCCTGGGATCAAGTCCAGCATCAGGTTCCCAGCTCAGCGGGGAGCCTGCTTCTCCTTCTGGCCCTCTTTCCTCTCATGCTGTTTCTCTCTTTCTCACATAAATAAGGTCTTTAAAAAAATAAATATAAATAAATAAATGAAATTTTTTTAAAAAATGGGAATGAAAGGGATTTTTTTTTTTTTTTTTTTTACCCTTCTCTGCCCTGGTGAATAAGGAGACAACCTTGCAACCATTCTAGTGTGGGGAAGAGACTTCGTTTTCATGTGTCTCTTACGGAGTGGTGGTGGTTTCCAGTGTTGCCTTTTTGGGTTGCCTTTTACCATTTTCTGTGGTGACTTCCCTGAGTTGGCCAAGCGGGATGGAAAATCTCTTCCAAGCTTGCTCTTTATCTCCTCACTGAAAATTCTATAAGTGTTGGGTAAAAATCATTTCATCTGTTTGCATTCAGAATAAACACGGGCATGGGAACTGGCCTGCCTTCTGCCACTCTTCCACTTCCCAGGATAGTTATTGAAGGCTTTCCGAAATGGTTTGTAGATAAAGGCAGCACGCCTCCCCTCCCCCCCCACCAACTAATTCCACGGTGCTGCCATGCCCTTTAGTCCCTGGCCTTCCACAGTGTTGTGAGCTGTACACACTTATCTTGGTGCATAGGTTATATGGAAATACAGTGGTTGAGAGTCCTGAACAATGATTGGCAAAATTGTATGTGCCTTACAGTTTGCTGCCAGGGGCTGCATGTTCACTGTCAGAGCTGTCTTGAAAGGACAAAGCTGTTTCCCAGGTGCTGGGAAGCAGTGAGACCTCGGCAGCTAGCCACCCAGCCTCTCACTGTCAGCAGTGAGGCTGCCCCTGCCCGGGCACAACTCGAATAGCACTAAATAAAATGACTCCAAATAGAAAGCTGGCCAAACGCCATGATCATAGTGAAGATGTAATGAAGTGACAGTCCTTAGCTAGAAAAATAGTCACTGTGGAAAGTTGAGAATGAAATGTGCAGTATTTCAGTGGTATGAATCTATAAGGGAGTCGTCTTAAATTGGGAATTTCCAAAGAATATTCTTGGGACTTTGGCACAGGTTCTGTGGATTGCTCATACGGAGACAGACCCTGACACCCAGTGTCCCAGGAGTCCTCAGGCCGTGTGAAGGGCCCTGGCGGCCTGCAGGCTGATCTTACGTCCCCATCATTGTTCCCAGGTACTCTGTGGATATCCCCTTGGACAAGACTGTCGTCAACAAGGATGTCTTCAGAGACCCTGCTCTTAAACGCAAAGCCCGACGAGAGGCCAAGGTCAAGTTTGAGGAGAGGTAAGTAGACCTCGGTGGTGGATATTGGGAGCCTTATCCTCCATGAAGGGAATTTGGTTTCATTGTTCTTCTCAATGGTGTCCCTTTTTCCTCCCCTCTAGGTACAAGACCGGCAAGAACAAGTGGTTCTTCCAGAAGCTGCGGTTTTAGATCTGTTTTGTTTCCGTCATTAAAAATACCTCCCCCCAAAAAATTGCTTTCTGGCTACGGTGTGTATTATTAGACTGGGAAGGAAGAACATTCATATGATGAGACACATTGGGTGGTGGGTGAGAGGCTGTGGGAAAATCTATAAAATAATGCCTTTGTGAGACCGGGATCACTTCCATCCTCAGCCTGATCATCCTTTCGTCGTTTGGATGCCCTTGGTGCACTAAGTGTGAGCTATTGTACTGTTTCCCAAAAAGAGTACTGACACTCGCAGGTGCAGAGTAGAACCTGGGCCACTCTGCTCCCTGCCCCCCCGCCCCCACTGGGAACACCCACAGGCCCACCTCAGTGGGCACTGGCTACTTCGGATCGAGAGCCACCGCTCTGAGGATCTCAAACCAACCACAAAGTGGCAGCATCCCACTCTGAGACTTAGTAGGTCAGAATTTCTGGGGCATTATCTGCTGATAGCGGTACTGCTCTCCTGAGGCCCACCCTGGAGAACTGCTCTAGGTGACGGGTGGGGACTAACGAAGCCCTGAGCCCCAGAAGGACTGTTCCTAGTGAGATCAGAAGAGGTCCCCAAATAGCCTGGCTAGCAGAGCTCACCAAGAAAAGGTGATTCAAGCCTCTTGGGCGTGGTTGTGTCACTGCTGTTGCAAGAAAGCTATTTGGCCCTCTGTCTAGTGTTTTACCATTCACTGGATAACTGTGACCCTGCTGCGCTGGTGAGATAGGATCTCTTCAGCAGAGCTGGTCCTAAGTCCCTAAGTGGAAGTAGGGGTCTGGGAGGTGTATTCACCAAGCACTGCACTTGGCACATAACCACCTGGCATATGGAGGAGGGGCTGGGTCTGTAAATTACTGGAAAAATTCTGGACTGGATATTAGGAAAACAAATCTGCACTGTGAACTATGTGTGTTTGATCCCTCACCGTTAAGTATTGGGCATCTCTCAAGACAGACTCAGTCAAAAATAGAAGTAAATTTAAACCTTGACTAGAAACTAGAAGTTCTTTCCACTCTACCTCGAGGCCCAAGTTCAAATACTATTCCAAGCAGGTTTGGATATGCGATTGACTTCTAGCATTATGACCTGGAGCAAGTTTCTATACTTCCCCTGCCTCAGAAGTTTAGAATCCTCTGTAAAGTGGCAAAAGCAACCAACTTTGTGGGGTTTGGAAGACAGTTAACACGTAAAGCAGATCCAGTATTGGGCACAGAACAGCTCTCCCAATGACTGGCTCTTAGTACGGCTTTGTGAACTTGGAGAGGCTTTAACCATCCTGTTGGGATTCCTCATTCAATTAATCTTAATTAGCCTGCATGTGCCCAGCATCTTTCTAGGTTTTAGGGAATGACAGCAAACGAAATTCTACCAATGGGCTTGTACTGGCGTTAATAGACTGGGAATGAGTGGCCAATTGGGGCCCACATTCTGCTGGCTGTTATTTGTGGGTGGCTTCCCCTCAGGCCTCAAGTGGGTGAAGTCAATCAACTTCCAAGCCCAGAACGGCTCCTCCCAGAGGCGGGGAAACCAGCTGGGGGCGTGTAAACATCCAGGGCAGGAGTTTTGCTGAAGTGAAAGTGGAAGCAAAGCCTGCAGGCAGAACCATCGGAGTGTATCTCAGGCCCAGGGATGAAGACACCTCTGAAGGTACAAGCAAGAGTTTAGTTTCAGGGACACTGCCACCTTGTGCCCAGCTCTGAAGCCCCGGCTCCCGTCAGCTGGACCCCAGGCCCACGTCAGTGATGTATGATGATGCCGTAAGCGAGGAGGGGTGTTGGGGGTGGGGGGAGAAGCAGAGGAGCATTCCCTTGGCTGGGAATCTGCAGGTATCTCGGGTCTGGTCGCCAAGCCTCTCTGCCCATCTCTTAGAGCTGCTAAACATCAGGGGAGAAACAGGGCTGGGATTACCACTCCCCTAACCCATTGCCTCAGAGACAATCCTACAACCTGCGCCTCAAAGCTCAAGAATGCGTTTTTCTGAGAGAATTCAGTTCTCCTTAGATGCTTAAAGGGTTCTGTGACCCAAAAAGTTTAAGACTCGTTCACAGCCTTATCTCCTGAGATCTTGCCGGACAAACTTCCCCTCCTCATATTTTATTCTAGGGTTGAGTCACTTCAGCTGAACCCTGGGTCCTCTTCCGGGTCATAGGAAGACGTGTTCCTCCTGCAAGAGCTCACCTAACCCCCTTCCTGACCTGTAATGCCCCGACTCCTGCTAGACTAAGACTGGTCCCCCGTCTAGCCTGTTCACCCTTGGTCCCTAGACATGCAGCACTGTGCCTGGCATGCAGTCGGCACTCAATAAACAGCTGTGGAATGAATGAATTTTCTCCCCTCTCCAGCTTCTGCAGTCTTTCCCTCCCTGCTACTACCCCATCTGTTATAAATACACAGATGTCTTGCTTGGGAATTTTTCATCTACCCCACAAATATAGTAAGAGAGATCACAGGCTCGGGGAGCCTGGCTGGTTCATTTAGCAGAACTGGGTGACTCCTGATTTGGGGTTGTGAGTTTAAGCCCCATGTTGGGTGTAAAGATTACTTCACAAAAATAAGAATTAGGGACACCTGAGTGGCTCAGTAGGTTAAGAGTCTGCCTTTGGCTCAGGTCATGATCTTGGGATCCTGGGATAAAGTCTCATGTCCGGCTCCCTGCTCAGCGGGGATCCTAACTTCTCCCTCTACCTGCTGCTCCCCCTGCTTGTGTTCTCTCTGTAATAAATAAATAGATAGATAGATAGATAGATAGATAGATAGATAGATAGATAGATAGATAGATAGAATCTTTAAAAAAAATTAAAGCAGATAACCCATAAATTCATACAGTAAAAACTTAGCACACTGCTTGGCACCTACTAAGCATACCATATGTGTTTGTTATTATAAATGCTATTGACAACCTTTCAGGACCCCAGTTCCCCAAGATTATCTCGATTTACCCCCATCTTCTACCTCTGCCAAAACTACTCCCTTAAACGGCTTTTACATATTGAAAGGTGGGTTTAGGAAACTCTTTTCTTTTAATCACACAAAATTCAGTATTGAGAGACAACCTCTGTTAATAAAATTATTTTAAAGATTTATTTATTTATTTGACAGAGACAGAGAGATCAGATCACAAGTAGGCAGAGAGGCAGGCAGAGAGAGAGAAGGAAGCAGGTTCCCCGCTAAGCAGAGAGCCTGATGCGGGGCTCAATCCCAGGACTCTGAGATCATGACCTGAGCCAAAGGCAGATGCTTAACCCACTGAGTCACCCAGGCCTCCCTGTTTTGTTTTTTTGGTTTTTTTAATTTAATTTAATTTATTTATTTGACAGAGAGAGAGCACAAGCAGGGGGAGCAGCAGGCAGAGGGAGAGGGAGAAGCAGGCTCCCTGCTGAGCAGAATCTGACTGGGACCTCTATCCCAGGATGTCAGGACCATGACCTGAGCCAAGGGCAGATACTTAACCAACTGAGCCACCCAGGTGCCCCTTGTCTTGTTTTTAATGAAAGTTCTACAGCCAGTGTGGGGCTTGAAGTCAGACCCTGAGATCAAGAGTCACATGCTCTACTGGCCAAGTCACCCATGCACACCTCTCTTTGACTGTTTTAAATAAAGGCACAGTAATAATCTTTGTACATGAACTTCTGGCCATTTCCTTATAAGTAGAATTGTTTCTTTACCGCTCAGTCTCAGTGGTCATTGAGTGTCATGATGCCATGAGTGTTGCTCATTCCTCATCTTTCTTGGCCTGTTAGCAGCATTTGGCCCAGCTGCTGGCTCCTCCTCCTTGAAACCCTTCTAAACACTCCTGTTCTCCCTCCAGGTTCACTGACCCCTCCCTGTATTTTCCCTGGCTGCTGCTTCTTCGTTGCCCTGACCTCTTAGTGGTGGGCACCCCAGAAATCAGCCCTTGGACCTCTCCATGTCTGTACCTCCCTCCCTGTTGCTCTCACGTAGCTGTGAAACTTTCTTGTGATCTTACTCAGCTTTGTGACTCTATCTCCCCTGCATGAATAATCCCCAAACCTATACTTTGGGTCTAGTATCTTCCCTGAGTACTAGATCCCTAGAGGCAACTGCTACCCTTCCTCCGTCTCTACTGACATGTCAAATAGGCACTTCATACCTAATGTGTTCAAAATAAACCCTTTGTTTTCTGCCCTAAATCTCTTCCACCCAGTCTTCCCCATCTCAGAAAATGGCTCTCATTCCTTCAGTCACTCAGGCCAAAAAGCTTAGAGTCATCCCAGACTCCTCTCTTTCTTCCACAGTCTATTTCTTTTTTTTTTTTTTTTTTTTTTTTTTTTTTTAAGATTTTATTTTATTTATTTCACAGAGGGAGAGAGATCACAAGGAGGCAGAGAGGCAGGCAGAGAGAGAGAGGGGGAAGCAGGCTCCCCGCTGAGCAGGGAGCCCGACGCGGGCCTCGATCCCAGGACCCTGAGATCATGACCTGAGCCGAAAGCAGAGGCTTTAACCCACTGAGCCACCCAGGCGCCCCCACAGTCTATTTCTGATCCAACAGCAGCTTCAACCCATCTAGACTCCATGGCCCTTCACCAATTCCATTTCTCCCCCCTGGTCCAAGCCACAACATGGCGCTCCTGTACTCTGTAATGGCCTCCTCGGTGGTCTCCCTGCTTGTGCCCTTTCCCCACATCGGTCTAGTCACACAACAGCCAAGTCATCCTGTCTGTGGCTTCCCACCCCACATTGTGTAAAAGGCCTTGCATGGTCTGATCCCGTTTCCTCCTCTGGGACTTCCTCTCCGGCCACCATCCCCTCAATTCCTCTGCTCCTACTCATTGGCTTCCTTGCTATTCCTCAGATCTACCTGACAAACTCCCATCTCAGGGCCTTTGCACTTGCTGTTCCTCTGCATAGAACTTTCCCCCACGTGTACACATGGCTTGCTCCTGCATGCCCTTCAAGTGAATGATCCAGTATCATCTCAGTATGGCCTATTCTGATCACCCCATTTAAGATGTACTCTAACATTCTCTATCCTTCCCCTGCTTGGCCTGTGTCCACAATACTTATCACTAGCATACTATAGATTTTACTTATTCTGTTTACTGTCCGGCTCATCCTCTAGAATATAAACTCCTACAAGGAATATTTGTCTGTTGTGTTCACCGCTTTGTTTCCAGAGCCTAGAGCAGTGCCTGGCACTTGGTAGAGGCTCAGTGGCTAACTGGTTTTTTGTGGTTTTTTTAAGATTTTATTTATTTATTTGAGAGAGAGAGAGCAAGCAAGAGCATGAGATGGGAGAAGGTCAGAGGGAGAAGCAGACTCTCCGCGGAGCTGGGAGCCCAATGTGGGACTCGATACCGGGACTCCGGGATCATGACCTGAGCTGAAGGCAGTTGCTTAACCAACTGAGCCACCCAGGTGCCCTCAGTAGCTAATTGTTGACTGAGTGGATGAGAAAGCAAATGAGCATGTGGACTTCTTATAGCCTCCTTTCCTTGAAGTGCTGCTTCATCCCTCCTCCTTCTCTGTGTCTCTTGACAGTCCCCAGTCCTGGCCTTGGCCCTCCTTATCTTTGGCCAAGCCTTCTTCTTTTTTTTTTTTCTCTGCCATTTCTTTTGTCTCCCCTGACCACTGATTAAATATAATCCTCAAAGGTTACATTTCTAAAGCTGTGTCCCTCAAAGAGTTCTTCCTTCCTCTTGGCTTCTTCCATCCCCACATGCTGTTCCAACCCAGTGTTCTTTCCACCAAGTCCTGTCCTTGACCCCATGTGTCTTCAGCGGCCTTGGGTTTGACTTACTTTGGCCCATTAATTAGCCCTGACAAACCTCAGGTTCCTCATCTATAAAATGAGGATTAATAGGGTACCCTGGGTGGCTCAGTCAGTTAAACTTCTGACTCTCATTCTCTGTCTCACATAAATAAATAAAATCAAAGCTTTTTTAAAAATGGGAAGATATAGGATACTGGAACCACATTTCCATGTGAGAAAATCTTGGTTGGAGATGAGAAGAGGCTGCCACTTTAGTGGGGACCTGCTTTCTCAGGTTTGTGAGTCCCCAGTCATCATTTACAGTGACTTCCTGCATTCACTGAGGTCATCTAACTGGCCTTTTTTTTTTTTTTAAAGATTTTATTTATTTATTTGACACAGAGAGAGAGATTACAAGTAGGCAGAGAGGCAGGCAGAGAGACAGGGAGAGGAGGAAGCAGGCTCCCCGCTGAGCAGAGAGCCCGATGCGGGCCTTGATCCCAGGACGCTGAGATCATGACCTGAGCTGAAAGCAGAGGCTTTAACCCACTGAGCCACCCAGGCGCCCTCTAACTGGTCTTTAAGGTACCTTATTTGTAGAAATATAAAGAACTGGGCACCTTTCTCACTACTCATAAACCAGCATTATTTGGTCAAGCCCTAGCTTTCCTCTGCTTAAAAATAGACCAAACTCACTCTGAATGTCTTCAGTGGCCTCTGTAATATGCTCCCATTCTGTCATTCATTCACCGCAGTCATTCATTCATTCAACACACATTGACTGAATGCCTGTTTTGTGGCAGGGAGTCTGCTCAACACTGGGATGCAGAGATGACTGGGGCAGAATCGCGCCTTCCCAAGTGAGCTCACGCTTCTCTGAGCTGACCTTATTTATCAGGCTTCCCAAAGGCAGAGTGAACCCTGCCAGCTAATGTCTACTCCATCCCACAAACAAAGGGGCATTTATTCGTATCCCTGGTGTCATTCCCTTGCCCATGCTGTCACTCTCTGTCTCTGGACTTGCTCCAACTCACACCCAGCCTGAAAGGCTGCTTAGTACAGTGGAAAGAGTGGCAGTCAAAGGACAAGCTGGGAGATGTGGGGTAAGCTGCTCCCCCACTCTGGGCTTGATTTCTTTTTTTGGGGGGGGCTTGATTTCTTCACTGGGAAGCACAGATTAGCAGTCTGGAGTCAGCCTGGATAGGGGGCCCCGAATGACTTCGGGCAAGTCACTTGACCTCTCTGAGCTTTGGTTTCCTCATCTGTAAAATAAGGTCAAGAGGGACTTTATCTCCTAGGGTTGTTTCAAGAATTGAGTGATACTCCATATAAAAAGCTTGGCACAGCGCCTGACATACAGTAAGTGCTTAATAAATGTTAGTATAGTATGACATTTTGCCACTCTAAGCCCCCACTCCTTCTGGAGGCCTCCCTAGTGATGTTAAGCCCTACAGGACAGTCCCTCCTCCATACTCCTGATGTCCTCCACAGTCCCTCATGTGAGGGTACACTGTCCTGGGTACTATTTCCTCCAGACCCCAGACCCGAGGGCTGGCCTCTCCTCCCTGTGTCTCCCTGCGTCAGTGCCCAGCACCCCACAGCAGGAGCTCAGTGTTTGTTAAATGCAAGGTTTCCTATAAAGAACAGCTGTGACTGCACCCAAGGCTCCTCCTGCGCCCTCCAGAGAGTAGCCAGGCCCCCAGGGATGAAGCCAGCCAAGTCCCGAGGGGAGTGGGTCAGGACCAGCCCAGAGACAGGGGATAGGGGTTGGGCTGTTCTGGAGCTGAGCATCAGGTCTGCTGGTGGGAGAGTCCACAGTAGGATCCCCTTCCCCTGGGCTCCTTCTCTGGGAAGGCAGGTGGATCCGTGGTCATGTGCCCCCCGTTCTAACAGGCCCTCGCTGCCCTTCGGGAGGAGCAGGCCAGACTAAAGAGCCGGCTTCAGGAGCTGCAGCAGTGGAGGAGGGAGCTCAGGGACCTAGGCCACGACCAGGTAAGTGCTGAGAGGGGGTGTGGCCTGGGAGGAAGAACGTGAAAGTTAGTTTCTTTCCTGGCTGGGCCATCTCCTTGCTGTGTGACCTCCAGTATGTGAGTTGAACTCTCTGGACCCGCTTTCTCACCTGTACAGTGGAGCTACCAAACTTGAGGGCTGTGTAAGGGCAAGCTAAGATCTTGGGTCTAACGTGCCAGTACAGGCTTGATCTACGTTCATCCGCTCATTTACTCAGCTCTCCTTCCAATAAATGTATTCATCCCAGGCATCGATCACATGGAACACTTTCCTGCTGGTTGGGGGGGGTGCAAGGGGACCTCTCCCACCCTTGAAGGCTGCATCAGTCTCCCCTCCCCCACCACCAGGTCCCATTCCCAGCACCTACAGTCCCCCTGGTGTTCCAAGGACACACTCAGCAGGGCCAAGAAGCTCCCAAGTGTTTGGTTTCTGAAATGCGGATCTCCTACCCTCTGCCCGGAGGCTCTGCTCTGGTCACCTTCGAGGACCCCGAGGGTGAGCTCTCCGAGAGAGGCGCCGAGAAGAAGGCTGGGAGGCTTCCCCCCCCGCCCCCCCCACTGACCCTGCTCCCCCGCCCCAGTGGCCCAGAGGGTGCTGCGACAGAAGGAGCACGAGATCCATGTGGAGGAATGCCGGCTGCGGGTGCAAGTGCAGGCTCTGGAGCTGCCCGTGGTGACCGCCATCCAGGTGACAGTGCAGCAGGGTCCTGGGACCACAGGAGCTGCCGTGTGCTGGGGCCCCAGGGAGCAGGGCTGGACCTCTCCTTCCTGTCCGCCCCTAGGTGTCCACTCGGGTAAGCAGGCGGAGCGTGCTGCTCAGCGGGTTTCCCGCAGGGCTCCGGCTGAGCGAGGAGGAGCTGCTGGACAAGCTGGAGATCTTCTTTGGCAAGACCAGGAACGGGGGTGGTGACGTGGAAACACGGGAGCTGCTGCGAGGGGGTGTCGTCCTGGGTTTCGCTAAGGACGCAGGTGAGGGCCCTGCGCACGAGGTTGGGGCTGACTGAGGCCTCGGGCCCCAGGGGAGCAGAGCCCCGGATGCTAGCTGTCCATCCCTCTCTCTCCCTGCAGTGGCCCAGTACCTGTGCTGGGTTGGCCAGTTCGCAGTGCCACTGGGCGAGCAAAAGTTCCCTTTGAGAGCCTCTCCCTACCTCAGTGGGGAGATCCAGAAGGCTGACGTAAGTGGGAAGGCAGAGAATCGGGGGCTGGGCCCCGCACCTGTCTGCCTGCCAGAAACTTGCCCAAGAAAGGATGAGAGTGCCCAAACCCCACAGCCCTCCCCATTGCCAGCCTCTCTGGCCTCCTCGCCCCTCCCCGACCCCCAGGGGCACCTCCTGCCCCCAGTGCCTGACTCTCAGGAGCCTTTGCCCCTCTCCCCGCTTTTTCCAGATCGAGTTCCGGCCGGTGCCGCAGTCAGTGCTGGTGTTCAATATTCCTGACGTCCTGGACGGCCCGGAGCTGCAGGACATCCTGCAGATCCACTTCCAGAAGCCCTCCCGTGGGGGTGGGGAGGTGGAGACCCTGAGAGTCGTGCCCCCGGGACAGCGGGGCCTGGCGGTCTTCACTGGCGCATCGGGCTAAGGGCCTGCCCTCCTCGTCGCCTGCACCCCTCCGCCAAGCCTCTCCAACCAGGCTGCCGTTGGGAGCACGGGGACAGGAGATCGTGCAGGTTGAGAGCGGCAGGGATTAGGGGTTGTGAAACGCTGCCCAAGAACAATAAAAGTGGCGTGACCTTCTTCTCATTTCATTTCCTGAAAGGAAACTTGATGTGAGCATGGCAGGAGGAACCCTAACCTTCCACTCTCAGCCCTGGCCTTCCGGGAGCCCACCTTCCCCTCCAACTCTCAAGAGGCAACATCCAGGACCCAGGGTTTGGCTTTTTATTGACACAAACACAAAGGCAGCTTCGGTAAAACGGGGTGGGGTACACGAAAGCAGAAATCGCACTTCACACTTTAGGCCTCCTTTAGACAATGAAGAGGCTGAGCCCCTCCCCCCACCTCCCACTGGCAGTGGCTGGGCAAGATCCCTACCTCATTCCCTATCAGAGAGCAGAAGGAGTTACACCCCTACACCAGGAAGTCCCCACTTTGGTTCCAGCGGCCCAGGTCCTACACCCCCCCTCCTCTTTTTTCCCCTGTTCCATCTCCCCACCCATGTAAACAAAGTTTGGGGCTGAGTTTGAAAAGCTGCCCCCTGCTCTGAGAAGGCAGTGGGCCTCCCTTGACGCGGGAAATGGGCTTTGATTTTCACTTTGGTCCCAGAACAAGAAACAGATGGCATCGCCTCTCAGAGCTCTGGCTGGTAAATGCCACACTTGTCTGCAAGGCTGAGAGCGCTTCCCCGCCTTCTCCTCCTCCACCACCCAGAGAAGAAATGGCAGCCCCAGAGACAGGACATGGCACAGACCCCAGGCGGCTCGGCGCTGCCCCCCCCCCCGCCACCTGCTGGCAACGCACACAGATTTTTGGCAGTGTTGCGGGACTGGGAGGCAGCAAAACCCCAGCTCGAGCAGAACGAGGAAGGCACTGGGGAGTACAGGGTGGAAAAGGAGGTGTGAGACAGGGGCACCCCCCCCCACACGTACACGCACAGGTTTTCTGTTGCTAAGGCACTGAGAACAACTCCAGAGAACTCAGTGAAGGGTGGGGAGCAGCGGGGGGTGGGGTGGGGGGAGCTCTGTGTCCCTCCCACAGAGCTGTGACCCAGGGGAGCAGGTCTGAGTCCCACCCTTGTTGTAAGAGGCAACCTTGGTTACGAGGGGCAGAAAACCTAGAGGTGGAAGAAGCCCAAGTGTGCTTGAGGAGATGGGGACAAGAAGACAAGGCCATGCAACGAGGCGACAGAGTTCAGAGGTGGGCGCCGGTCAGCCTGGGTTGAAGGGACACAAGGGCGAGACGGGGACATGCTGGATTCACACAGATTGGCCCCATATCCTGAGCTGACGTTTCAATTCTTTG
>LNAC01000091.1:8173515-8209781 GCA_002007465.1 Ailurus styani
GCGGCCCGAGCGGCTGCAGCTGCAGCGGCGGGGGAGGCGGCAGCGGGGCCCCGGAGGGGGGCTGCGCAGGGGGCCGGCGCGTAGCCGGGACTATGGAGGGGCAGAGCGGCCGCTGCAAGATCGTGGTGGTGGGGGACGCGGAGTGCGGCAAGACGGCGCTGCTGCAGGTGTTCGCCAAGGACGCCTACCCCGGGGTGAGGGACCCGCGTCTTGGGAGGAGGGCGCTGAGGCCGCGGGGGTGGGTGATTAGGGCCCTAGGGACGGACCGAAATGGGTGCCGGGGTAACCAGGGTCGAGAGAGAGGGGATCGGAAAACCAGGGACCGAGGGAGATGTTGGGGGCTCGGGGGGACTGCAGAGGATTGGGGTGGGAGGAATTGGGGAGCAGGGTGAGATGAATGGGGTTTGGGAGAACCAGAGAATCCAGGAGGGGACGCTCGGGGAATGTCGGGGGTCCTGGGCATTGGAGAGGGGAAGAACTAGGGCTGAAGGGACCGGGAGGGGGTCTGGGAACGTAGCGGATATTCCGCTGAGGCAGCCGCTCTCGGGATCTCCCCTTTGCCCAACACCAGACCAACTTGAGTGCAGGGGCTGGGCTGGACGGTGCGTGGGAGTGAGGAAGGCATTTGTCTGGGATGGAGACCAGAGGATCTCATCTTGACCCATCCCTCTCTGCAGAGTTATGTCCCCACCGTGTTTGAGAACTACACCGCGAGCTTTGAGATCGACAAGCGCCGCATAGAGCTCAACATGTGGGACACTTCAGGTAGCCTAGTCCCCGGGGGTCACCCTGACTTCCTCGGCCCCCTTGCCCCTCCCTTGGCTAGACCCTTAGGCTCCAGGTAAGCCTAGTCCATCCATCCAATCTGAGGAGGAAGGAAAATCAATTTCCTGCTTAAAGCCAGAGAAACTGAGGCAGACTTGCAGAGACGCATAGAAACCTTTCTCCCCTGGGAGAAAGCCCAGTAGCCAATCCTCTCAGCTGGATTCTGCCTACCTGGGAAAGTTGGGAGGAATGGATTTATTTTGGAACATGTTTCTTAGGAGATAGGGCTGGGTTTAGAAAAGACATTTAGAATTTCTTTGCGGGGTGGGGAACTGCTTCTATAGACTGAAGGTATAGAAATTTGAGATGTCCCAAGTGGGTGGGAGACCTCTGCCCCTGCCCCTCCTCCAAAAAAAAGGAGGAGGGTTTTTTATTTTGCTCAGCTCCCCTGGAGGGCTTTAGAAGATGTCTGTCAAAGCCCGGAACGCTTATGCAAAATTTTGAGGATGTTGAGAGACTTCATGAGCTTCTCAAAGACTCAGCAAAGATGAAGAATGATTACTTTTAGAGAAGCCCGTGGGGAAGTGGAGAGCTGTTTCTGCCATCGAAACTCCCCTCTGCCTGCTCCCCTCCTTGGAGAAACCCAGACTCCTTGATGGGTGTTAATCATTGCTCTTTTCCATTCTCTGCCCCTAGCGTCCCTTGGCCAGGATTGGTAAGGTCTCCCATTCCCTTCCAGGGCTTCCACCCACTCAGGACCGTCGTGTGTCCCCTCCCTCCCTGTCTTCTCTCAGGTTCCTCTTACTATGATAACGTCCGGCCTCTGGCCTATCCTGATTCAGATGCTGTGCTCATCTGCTTCGACATTAGCCGACCAGAAACACTGGACAGTGTCCTCAAGAAGGTGGGAGCCTGGGGAAGCAGGACAGCTAGACAGAGGGGGACCAGAAACCATGATGCGGATACACCATGGGCCAGGAGGAAGGAGTGATGCCTAGGGCATGGTCCTCAGCTGGAGAGTGTGTGAAGCTCTCATCCTTCCCCATCCCCCTCACCCCCTCCACCCCATCCCCACTTCCTGGAAGTCTGTCCTCAGAGCTGGATTTGGCATCTGGGGGAGATAGAGGAGGGCAGGGAGAAGTAAGTGCTCGAGGGATTCCTTATCCATCCTCCCCATCTCTTTGGGTGTGGGAGCACCAGATGGAGGGGATGGGAATGCTACTTCAGGAGCTCAGGAGAGCCCTGTGGTCCCCCCTCCAGGCCTCTCTTTCCATGAGAAAAGCCCCCGTTGAATGGACAGAAGTTAGCGAAGGCCGCCCTAGTTCCCAGGTGGGGGAGGGAGGGCAGATTGTTCTGTTCTCAGGAATAAATTTGGGAAAGAGGTTGGGAACGGGAAGGTTTCAGGCCGGTAGACCTTTCATGGCTACTGAGGTAGAAGTAGGGCCCCTGACCCTACAGCCCTTCCCTGGCCCTTTCCTCCCTCCCCTTCTCCTACACCCCATCCTGCTTCCAGCCCAAGCCCCCCATTCCTGCCTTCTTTCTCTCATGGGAGAGTCCAGAGGGGTGCATGGTTTCTGCATGAGGTGAGAAAGGGCGTTCTCCTGGCATGGAGCAGGGGTTCACCCTGTGCCTTCTCCTACCCCTCCATAACTGTTTTCTTCCCCCAAATAGTGGCAAGGGGAGACTCAGGAGTTTTGCCCCAATGCCAAGGTTGTGCTGGTTGGCTGTAAACTGGACATGCGCACCGACCTGGCCACACTGAGGGAGCTGTCCAAGCAGAGGCTTATCCCTGTTACACACGAGCAGGTGGGACTCTTGACCTCTGCCCTAGTCCCAGCCTCGACCTCTCACCTTGGCCCCTTTCTATCTCTGATTTGAAAACACCCTACTTGGCTCCTCCCCTGCCCTGCCCTCTGACCTCTGACCTGATCCCTTGAACAATCCCCCCCTTTCTCCCCCTCCCACACCCTCAACCTCCCTGCCCCTCGTGGAGCTGCAGGCTAAGGCCCATAACTGCCTCCATGCCCTCCATCCTTCCAGGGCACTGTGCTGGCCAAGCAGGTGGGGGCTGTGTCCTACGTGGAGTGTTCCTCCCGGTCCTCTGAGCGCAGCGTCAGGGATGTCTTCCATGTGGCCACGGTGGCCTCCCTTGGCCGTGGCCATAGGCAGCTGCGTCGTACTGACTCACGCCGTGGACTGCAGAGACCTGCGCAGCTGACGGGCCGGCCGGACCGGGGGACCGGGGCCGAGAGCGAGATACACAAGGATCGAGCCAAGAGCTGCAACCTCATGTGAGGGCCCTGGGTGGGCAGAGTGTAAGGAGGGGTGGAGAGGGCACAGCGGTTCCCCTGCTGCACCTGACCTCCTGACCTCCTGACTTGGGCAGGGACTTCAGGGCAGGCCGAGGGAGCGATTCTCCCGGGCAGGAGAGCTGAAGGCAGAAATGCCACCATTCCCCAGGTCCTCATCCCCCTCCTCTCCGCAGGAAGCGGAGGAAGCCAGCAGGACAGGCATCTGGGCTGGGAGCTGGGCTGGGGAGGGGGCTGGAGAAGCTGGCATCAAGCAGTGACTTCGATTGAGTCTTAGTCTATGGAGGGTGCCTTCCCTCCCCATCCCGAGTATCCATGTCCTGGCCCTGGCTTCCTTCTCTAAGGAAAGTATCCATTCTGTGACCTTCCCTTTTCCTCTCCTTTCCCTTCCACAGCTGTTCTCACTCATCTTAACCTCCAGGCAACACGCACTCAATTAAAAAGCAAGTTGAGAAGCCCCTCCCCCGTCTACCCACAGTCCTAGCTCCCTCAATCCCTTCCCGCAACTGTCCCCAAATAAAGTCCATGTCCATGGAAAACGGCTGTGGCTTTAGTTTTGTTGCTTTCTAAAAACCCAGTCTACCAATTCCTAGCGAGGGGAAGTTAGACTTCAGAAAGAACTTTCTTGTCTGTGCCCACAGAGAGGAAAAAAGCCACGGGTCGGATTAGCAGTGTCCTTTTAGGAGCCAGAGGTGGGGGAGTAAGAGATCTTGGGAATATTCATCTCAGTTAATGAGCCAGACAATCCTAAGGCCATTTGGGGTTTTAAAGTGAACTGAACTGATGTGCAATTCATTCCTCAGCCCAGCTGGGGCCCCCTGCTCCTGTGGGAGGGGTCCTGCTGAAGTGGTCCAGGCCCCTCTTGCACCATCTCCACCCCAAGCTTGGAATCTCCTGGTGCTGCCGGAGTTGTGGGGGGAGGGAAGGCTTGAGAAGCTGACTTCTGTGTGTGAAGTTACCCAAGGGGACAGTGGTTTGATTCTGGGGTTTCCTCAGAGGTGGGGGCAAAGGCTCTCACATCCTTTCCATCTTGA
Organism: Ailurus styani; assembly: GCA_002007465.1. Classification (NCBI taxonomy): domain Eukaryota; kingdom Metazoa; phylum Chordata; class Mammalia; order Carnivora; family Ailuridae; genus Ailurus; species Ailurus styani. Next base: position 8,177,624 of record LNAC01000091.1, read on the forward strand.
GCTCCCAGATGATTTTGGAGGGAACCTCAGCTGTGAGTTAAGGTCACTGCCCGCACCCCCCCCAACCCCAACCCCCGAGAGGAGGAAAGCCGGTGGAGGGGCTGGCCAGAGCTCTTGTTGTCCGGAAAGACAGTGCTGGTCTGTTTTCTTGGGAGTCTGGTTTCACATTGTCCTGTATTCCCTCCCTGGCTCTGGTCCCACTGGCCTCTTTTCGGTGACATTCTCCCCCAGGAACCATCCCTGGCCATCCCCTCCCCCAGCCCCAGCCAGTTCTTCCAGACGCACTCTGGGAGAGAACACAAACTGCACCCTCCCATCTGTTGGGTTCCCCCCGAATTCGCAGCCCATCCCTCCCTTGTTCATTCAGCGGCTACTCACTGAGCACCGACTGTGTGCCAGACCCCGGCTTGGGACTGTGAAAGGACCAGTCTCTGTGCTCTGGAGGCCAGCCCAACGGGGAAGAGAGGTACCCCAGGTGTGAGAGTGCCCTGTGTGTGGGAGCCCCTCGCAGCCTCAGGCGCCTGGTCCTCTGAGCCGGGGCCTGAGGGTTGCACAGGGGTGTGTATGGTGAGCAGGGAAGGGGTAGGAAAGATGCTCTGGACCGAGGGTAGAGCAGGGGCAGACACGTGGCGAAGAGCAAGAGTGTGGCATGGTGGGGGCTGCCATGGCAAGGAGGGCAGAAGACAAGGCCGGGGAGGTACTTCAGGGCCACCACAGGGCCCACAAAGGAACCAGGTCTTCGTTCTGAGGATGCGAGGAGGCACCGGGGATTTCAAGCAGAGGATGAAGGGACCAGATTCGGGTTTGGGATAGATGGGTATCTGGATAAGGGGCTGGGGGCTGGGGGGATCTGGCTCGGAGACGCGTCCTTTAAAACAGCTTCTCCTTCTCTATGCCAGGGCTCAGTCTCGAGGAAAGGAAGGCCACGCACTGCTGGTTCATCAGACACCCCTTTCCCTCCCTTTCCTACAGGACCCTGTCCCGGTCCATCTCAGCTAAGCTCCTCAAGGATTCTGGGACAGCTTCACGGGTACTGGGTACCCAGACTGAGGTTAGGAGCTGACTCCAAAACCCTCCTCCGGGATCCCGAGTCCTGGATGGAGGGTGCTGGTGAGGGCTGGGGCCCAGCTAGGGGGCTCTGAGGACTGGCTCCTCCCTCACAGGGACCTGCCCCACCATCAACCTGGGATTTGGGACCATGGCTTTTCTCCCGACTTTGGATGTTGATACAAAGCTGACTCAAGCCTGCACTCAAAGTGCAGAGAGCCTCTGGGCCCCTCTCTTCTCCCAACTGCCCTCCCCTGCCTCGCTCAGGCAATGCAGAAGCATTTCAATATCCGCCTAAAGCAAACGTAATTAGGAAAATAAATCAGCGGGGAGAAACTCCCAAAGTTTAATCCATTTCCAATACCACCGGGAACAGGTCGTGGTCTCTGCAGGTCAGGGTTGCCAGACGTTTGATTTCTGGGGAGGGGGCTGAGCTGCTGGGCTGAGGAGCCCAGTGGATAGGAGGAGGGAAGGGGGCTGTTTGTAGGTCCTCAAGGGCCCCTGCAGGCCGGAAGGAGAGGGCTCTACCCCCACCCCCACCCCAGATGCAGGAGTCAGACCCAGTCAGACCCAGCTTCCTCCTCCGCAGCTGTTTCCCCCACAAATTAGACACCCGTTTGGGAAACAATGTAGCCTCGTTAATCATTTAATGAAATAAACAACTAATCACGCTATGATGCTGCCAGGGTTTCTTACCAGCCCCCCCCCCCAATCAGCCTGCCCTGGAGGGAGGAGGGAGAAGGAAGGGGTGAGGCTAGGGGCGGGGACTTGGTCTAATAACCCCTGAAACGCTTCAGCTAACTGGGGGGTCATCCCCTTGGGACTCCAGCCTTCCCCCAAGGGACAGTCATGAAAAAGAGGTGGAGATCTGGAAGCAGAGGGCCTGGGTTTCAGCTCTGTCACTTCCTGCGGAGCCTTCGGTGAGGTTCTGCACCCGTCTGAACCTCAGTCTTCACGCCTGGAAAAGAGCTGATGACCACATCCGCTTCACTGTGTTGCTGAGGAGGAGTCAGGGAGGAGAAAGGCTCTGGAAGAGCTGTTTGACCCTTTTTAGGTGGCAGAGCGGGCGTCAGCTTTATTCCTTACAGCTTTTTTTTTAAAAGACTTTATTTATTTGACACACAGAGAGAGATTACAAGTAGGCAGAGAGGCAGGCAGAGAGACAGGGAGAGGAGGAAGCAGGCTCCCTGCTGAGCAGAGAGCCTGATGCGGGACTCGATCCCAGGGCCTCGATCCCAGGACGATGAGATCATGACCTGAGGTGAAAGCAGAGGCTTTAACCCACTGAGCCACCCAGGCGGGCCTGGATCCCAGGACACTGAGATCATGACCTGAGCCGAAAGCAGAGGCTTTAACCCACTGAGCCACCCAGGCGCCCTTCCTTACAGCTTTGATATCCCGGCCCTACTGCCTCTAAGCCCGCCATAGGGAATCAGGAGAGGCCTCTTGGAGGGGGCTCCTTGTGTGCAGGATTCAGATCCTGGAGGAAGGCCAAAAGGTAGGAAGGGGGAGGTCTCTGTGTTTTCCCCTCATCTGTCCTGAGGGCTAGAGAGCGCTAATGACTCCCCCAAAGGCTGAAGTCCTTTGGTCCCCGATTTTCTGAACTCCCCCATAAACTTTTCTGAAGTCTCTGGGTGAGAACCCCACGTTGTCATGGTGACCTCACCCCAGAGAGGCTCACAGTGGTCCTGCAGGCTGAGGGAGGTGGGGGGAACGGGTCATGTCCCTGAGGTTCCCTGTAGGACCCTAGCAGGCAATCCTGGTACAGCTGTCTCTGTCCCTTCCACACTCACTTTCCCAAGAAAGGGTTTGGCTTTTCTATGGTGTCCCCCACCCCCTACACTCTCTGCCAACAAGAGAAGTCCTTCTACACAGTGCGGCCCCTCTCCCACCTTCCTCCTTCCAGCCAGCCGAGTCTGGTCTGTCGTCTGTCTCCATCTCTAGTAAATCCCCGACGCCCTTGTGGGTAGGGGTGAGGGTCAGAGAGAGGGGAGGGTCCAGGTCCAGGCGAGTGTGGTGGCTCCCAGCAGCTGCCCACCCCAGCACCCCAAGGAACAAGGGGCATGTGCGGGAGTGCCCCTCCCCCCCCCCACGAAAATGCCTCTGCTGTTGACTCCTAAATAACAGATGTCTGTCTGCATATTAATGAGATTGGACGAATAATTGGTGAGTTTTTCATTCAGTGTCAGAATGAACCCGGAGGCCTTATGTTCATGCACACAGACACCCACTCACCCCCGTCTTCCCTCACCGCCCCCCCGCCCCGCCCAACTCTCCCCTGTCCCCAGAGCACAATGAGACAGACGCAGATGCTGGCGAGTTTGACCCACAAAGAGGAGGGGCAGACAGGGAACTGGTGGTGGCAGCAGGAGGAAGACCTGGAGGGTCTGGAGCTAGGTTTATGTTTCTCCCTTTTGATCACAGTCCCCCCGGACCCCCCGAGGGCCTCAGCTTATATTCGTGAGACTTCACCACCAGGCAGAAGGGGCCCAGAAGAAGGTAGGAGCCAGAAGGTAGAGAGGGTTGTGGGGAAAGGCAGGTGCAGGCTAGGGGGAGCAAGGAAGCAGTGGCCTCCTTTAGCGATGTTGTGCCACCCAGGAGCCTGGAATCAGTGGGCCCCATACCCCGATTTAGCCCCTATGCCAGGGCGTGGGGCGGAAGAACAGGGATTCTGGAGTAAGACAGCTATCATTTGCCAGCTGGGTGTTCTCCTGCATGTTTCCCAACCTCTCTGAGCCTCTCCTACTCTCCTCCGCTCCAAGAACACACCTTGCAAGACTGAAAAGATGAAATGAGATAAACTGTCAAATGTCTGTCCCAGTGCCTGGTGTATAATAGGCCCAACACATATCCGCTCTCCCCCACCGATTCCCCCAAACACACCAAGACAGTTTCAAAACTGCCGCCTCCCCTGCCAGCCCCACCTGTGTTAGGGCAGGGGTTAATCAGAAGTTTAGTAATTATCCTGGCTGCCTGGAAATCGGGAGGGAAAGAGACAAGACGGAGAGGGGCAGAAACAGAGAGACTGAGATGGACGAGGGAGAGGGAACTGATGGAAGCCCAGGACTGACATAGAAGAGACCAGGGTGACACGGAACAACGAGGCGGGGATGGAGAAGGTACTGCAGGCAGGTGGAGTGAGTCCTTTAATGAGAGGTTAGAATCTAGATGGTAGATTTCGAAACCCCAGTTCTGCGGTGAACTTGGCCTCGGAAGTCTCCTTCCCTCTTACCACCTCAGTCTCCCCATCTGTAAAATGAGGACTCAGCTTACTCCCTAAGGTCCCTGCTGCGTGTGTGAGAATGTGAGAGTCCCAGAGGCCCCAGGGAGCAGGGCAGGACAGGCGGCTGCCCCTGAACCTACCCCCCTCTCTAGGGCCCAGCAGTCACTCTTCCTAGTCCCTTCTCTCACTAGGTAAATGGATCTGCTGCACCAGCACACAACTGTCCATTGTGTCCTAATGAGGGACGAGCAGGGAAAGCCAGTCACTTATGATGCAAATGAGCGGCGGCTGCAGTCTCCCGGCTTTCCCTGAGTGTCTCTCTTCTGCCCAGACCCCCGCACGGCCCCCCGTGGGCCTTTCTCCCTAGCCCCCACTTCCCATCTGGTCTTGGACAAGGGGGGCTACGTTGTGGGCAGACCAGCCTTCCCATGGTCGCTCGCTGCCACTCCCTGCAAGGAGCCTCAGCCCTCGAGGCGGCCTGGCTTCTCTCCCCACCCCAAAGGGCAACCAGGGCAGCTCAGTTTTTGTTTTTACCTGGGCTGAAATGCTTATAACATACAACCAACCATTTCGGGATGTAAATTCTATGGCATTTCGCATGATCACCATGTAGTGTGGCCGCCCCCTCTCTGGGCTCAGGTGTTGTACCCCGCTGGCCCTCTCCGCACCCCCAGCCTCCAGTGACCCGGGGAAGCTGCTGAGGCCGCAGTGGAGTCCAGGAGTAATAGAGGCTGCTGTTGGGCTAAAGGCTGAGAAAAGCCCAGAACGGGCCAGGGATTGAAGGGGACGAGCCTTGTGCTTTAGGATAGAGCCAGAGGAGAAGACAGGAGAGAGCATCACTGCTTTCCCCCAACACAGCCCTGGGACCCTACCTATCTTTAGGGAATGAAAAAAAAATGAAAAAAATTTTTTGAATTAAAAAAAAATTTTTTTTTTCTTCTTAATTTCTCTGGCATTTGGTTAGAAACCAGAGGCAGGGCGCCTGGGTGGCTCAGTGGGTTAAAGCCTCTGCCTTTGGCTCAGGTCATGATCTCGGGGTCCTGGGATCGAGGCCCACATCAGGCTCTCTGCTCAGTGGGGAGCCTGCTTCCTCCTCTCTCTCTGCCTACTTGTAATCTCTCTCTGTCAAATAAATAAATAAAATCTTAAAAAAAAAAAAAAGAAACCAGAGGCAGCTCTGGCACAGATCTTTGTTTCCATGACTTTCAGAGGCCGTGTGGACTTGGGGATGATCCCACCAGCAGGCTTCTTACTCCTGTTAAGTTGTAGCTTGAGTTTCTCTCGCTAATAAGCGGCACCATTTGCTTTTATGTCGTTTTCAGGAGAAGATAGCAAACACCTGCCTCCCTGTGTGTCTGTGTTACCTTCAGATTCACCAACCCCCCACCCTCCGACCCCCCCCCCATCTAGGACGTGCGGTCATGTTTTAAAACAGAACAAGATTCTTCTGGAATTAACCAGTGCCAATGGCTGCAGCACTACAGAGAAAGAAACTTTACAGGGTCATAAACTTTCTTTTAGCTTTTCCGGCCCCTATCCCCACTCAACTGGGGTCCACACTCCCTCTCTCCCAGACAACATAATGAGGGTATTTTCATCTGTGTTCTAATGAATAGGGAGTCCCGGGCTAGTTAGTTCTGGCTCTGCCACCAATTCACTGGGTGACCTTTGACAAGGACCTCAGTTTTATCACCTATAAAGTGGGAATAACAATTTTTACCCTGACCATCTCCCAGGGAACAAGTGAGGAGGGAGAAATGATAGTGTGTCAGTGCTTTGAACTTGCAAAGAGATTCTCAGGAACATCATAATTATTTCTCCAGTGGTGGCAGCGGCCGTTTATTTGTCTTGAGTATCCAGCCTGGAGGGGGGCTTGCTGGAAGACGCCTGGATAGGGGAAATGGATGTCCTCCGTCTGTGTGGGTGTTGGCTTGATTAATCACAAAGGAGTAGGCTTCATGGCAGGCAAGAGAGAATCAAGGAGGAAATCTGTAGGTGTGGGCTGAGAAGAGGAAGTGATTCTTGGACACTTAGATTTCTTACACTGTTTTTGGAGTAAATCAGGATCCTAGAAAAGTGGGTGGGAAGGACTGAAGGGAATTAGCATTCCCGGGGCAGAAGGCAGGCGGCTGGCTTTCCAGGGACTAGTGTTCCTGGTGGGGTGGGGGTGGGGCAGTTGGCTAAGCCCTTCACTCAGTATGTCCATTCATTCATCCTCGAACTCATTCATTCAGCAAATCCTTGTTGGGTACCTAAGAAAATATCTTGCCAGGTACTGGGGCTGGTTCCAAAGAAAGATAAAATCATACTAATCCTGCCCCTAAGGACGCTCTAGTCAAATGGAGAAAATAGAATATACACACAAATTAACTTACTGATGGAAGAAAGTGTCATTAAATAAAGCAAACTTCTGGGGTGTTCTGCAGGGTGGGGAAGAGTCTGGCCTGGAAGATCGGTGGAGGTTCTGGGCAAGATGTGTCATGGGCAGGACTGGGCCTGTGGAGATGGCAGAGCAGGACTTGCTGAGGACAAGTTACAGTGTGAGCATAACCTGAGAGCCCCCATGTTTGGTGGCCAGGGTGCCTGAGAGGGAAGCAGCAGGTGAGAGGCACTGGGGGAGGCTGGATTTCAGCTTGGGAAGGCCGAGTTTAGGAAGCCAGGGGTGGGGTGGGGTGGGGTGAAGGAGTCAGGGGGGTAGTGGTGGGGAGGCAGTCAGAGACAGTCTTCTGTATCCGCAGAAGACTTTCCCAACTCTTTCTGGATCAGGTGCTCCATCCCCCGGTTCTGCCAGCTGCAGGAGTTCTCACTTGGGTCTTCTGGAATCTCCTAGCTTCCTTTCTACCAGCTAAATCCTACCCAAGCTCCAAGGGTCAGCTTGAGATGGGTCACCCAGAGGGCTTCTGAACCAGAAGGTACAATTCTCTAAGGGTTTTCCATGGCTTTCTTGCCTCCTGCATTGAAGAGTAAGCAATCTGAAGGCCAGAAATGGATCTTTTCTCCCTCCCTTCCACAACCTCGGCGCACACACATGCAGAGGCCACCAGGGCACTGGGCAGGTAGTCTCCCCTCAATCACTAACCTGATTGTTACTCACCGCCCCCTAGGATTGGTTCCCAGCACAGTTTAGCCCCCCACAAATCTTTCTCTGAACAAGGCTTTGCCACCTCCTTGGTGTGTGACCTCGGGCAAGTTGCTTGGCCTCTCAAAGTGTCCTGTTCCTCATTTGTAGGTTTGGAATAGTGCATGGCACTTAGTAAGAATGTGGCAAATGATAGTCATTAACGATTACTTTCGCTGTTGGCCCTGAGAGCTGGCAAGATTCAGATGGTCCGTGGAACCCAGGGCTGGCCTTCCATTTTTCTTCCCTTCTAATTGAGTCTTCTCCTTCCATCTGCCTCCTCCTGTTTTGTCCTCCTTGGGTCTTTCTTGTCCCCACTTAGTGGGTCTTGCTTGCCTCTTTCCCTCTAGACCAGCCATCTTTTCTCCCCTCAGAGAGCCCACTGGTGGCTGGATCCCGTTAGGTGAGGGTTGTCTATTCGCCTTGCTTTCCATCAGTCAATAAAGATAAATTACAAAATCATTTGTTTTATTTGTTCTTGTTACCTTGCGGGCTGTCTGAAATTGCCTTTCTTTAGAAAGCCCCATTTGCATATCTCTATGCTGGAGTCGAAGGCTGCAGCTGGGGTTTCACTGCAATTTAAATATTAATAAAATCTCTAGCTGTTTTTTTTTAAACAATCTGGCCCTTCTGCTCCTAGGCTGCTAATATAATTTAATCTTTGTCTTTTGTATTTATTTAAAGGACCATTTTAGAGTCAACTGAAGCCAGCTGCTGCAACCTTGTAGATAAGAACCACTAACCAGCCCACAGACCTTAGTTTTCCTTAAGAGGTCCAAGAGTCATCTCTCCTGGAGACAAAATAGACCTCAGGTAACAGTTTACCAATCAGCAGCCCCTTACACTGAGCCAGTGGTTCTCAGGAGTGAGCTTGCTTCGGAATCAGATTGCTGGGCCCCACCCCTGGTTTCCGATGCAGAATGTGGGGAGCAGGCCCTGGAATCTGCTTAGCTTAAAAGTTCCCAGGAGCAATGTTATCTGCTCCCCCCGCCCAGTCCCCATCAGAGGATCAGGGTTTGAGAATCCTTGCACTAAGTTGTTTGTGAAACTGCCTTATCATTCTGGGTCCCTGAAACTAGGTCTCCAAATTTTGTCTGTGTAAGTATCCTGGGGGGACTCTCTAGTTCTCCATTCCTTCCAGACCCTCCAACCATTGCTTTGATTTTCCTAATCATTCGCTCATTTCAGGATTGACCCTCCCATCCCCATCGCATGTCCCCAAGCCCTGCTCTCTACAGGAGCTGGCTGTCTCCAGTTCTCCTTAATTTTCTATTTGCTCAGATTCATTTCTTTAATTTTCTCCTTGTTATGGGCAGATTTACAGGCTGTTTGAGCATCACTGAGGGCTGGTAAAGGGGCCTCTGGCTCACTTGGTCTACACAGCTCTTGATAAGCAAGCTCCCTGGGTCCCTGGTTAGCAAGCCCTATTCTCTCGGGTTTCTGGGGGAGATCTGCCGTTCCCCCTCACGCTGCCCTTCTCCTTGTGCTGCCCGCCTCTGGGGCCCTCTTATCTGCTCCTCGCAGCCTTCACAGGATACATTCTGGGCAGCTTGGCTTCTTCCGCTCCAACCAACCCAACACTGATTCCTTTTTCTTCTGCTTCTTTCTGAGCTGATACTTTGTTGATGATTCTGGTTGCATTTTTTAGGAGGGAGATAATCTACAGAGCTCTTCTCTAGGCCCCCCTCCCTGCACCTGCATGATAATCCCTCCTCTTCTGCCTTTCCAGTTCCTTTGCAGTTCATTTGTGAGATGAGATAAAGGCAGCACAGGAACTACTGGCCCAAATGCTGCGGTGCCCAGAGGGCTAGACTGTGGGATGGAAAAGTGGGAGGACATCTTAAAGCCTGAGGTCAAAGAAGCAAGTAGATTTACTTCATCATCACATAAGCCTCGAAAACCCTGCGGAGCATCATGAGGCCAGGGCCAGGGGCTGACTTCCGGGAACAGTTATGCAGAGCTCGAGAAACAGATGGGGTGGATATTTGTTGGAAGACCTCGAGAGATAATTACAGAAAACTTTTTTATGTGTCTCAATCATCCCTGCTTTCCACCATTCCTGGGGAGGCTGAGGCCTGGCTCACCCCCAGGGTCCAGCAAGCCATGGCTTGTCACTGTGACTGAAGACCGTGCCAGTAGCACTTGCTTCCCGTCTGCCTTTACTGTGCCCACCAAGACCCATAGACTCCCCGCCAGGTTGACAATACGCTGGCCTGAGCCTGGGACAGGTGGTGCCTTAGGCGAGACTAAACTGAAAGGCTTTTTTTTTTTTTTTTTTAGAGTTTACTTTCAAGTAATCTCCACACCAAACCTGGGGCTTGAACTCCCAACCCAGAGATCAATAGTCTCATGCTCTACTGACTGAGCCAGCCAGGCGCCCCTAGACTGGAAGGCTTTGTTCACTGAAAGATAAGCAATCAGAAGCAGGAGGCTGGATGGAGGTGGAAACCGGCAGCTGTGAGCCAATCCTGTCAGTCTCTGCAAGGGCAAAGGAGGGTTGCTTTCCTTGGCGGGGGAGCTGCCTCCCCCATGGGAGGCAGGAACATTCTATTGCCTCCTACTGTGGCCCGCAAGAGTCTAGAGAGCTAGTTCCCTTTACAACCCACTCATCCACCCAAATTCCCTCGAGGCTTGAGCCAGTGCCTCTGACCCCGGTTCCTGAGGGATGTGGGTAGGAAGCTCCATGATGGGGCAGAAAGCGCATGGGTTTAGATTTCTAGGTTCTCACTTACTAGCTGTGCAAACTGAGCAAAATCTCCCCTTTCCTATTCTCCTTTATTCAAATGAGGTGACAAATACCCACTTCCTAGGGCTGTGATGACGACCACATGAGACAAACATGATACCAATTCTGTTTTCTCCACTCTCCCCTCACACACCCACCCTCCTTACAAACGTGGCAGTGCTGAATCGTATGGGGATTTAATTCTCTTTGCCTCTAAGAGGACTCTAATCTCCAAACACTTGAAGATCAAAAAATGATGATACAGATTCTTATCTGTGGATTAAGTATGTTAAATAGGAGTAGTTGTCAGAAATCTCAAGATACCCTCCCCGGATTCCTGTCCCCCGGTTATTCAATCAAACACTAACCCAGGTCCTGCTGTGAAGGGGCTCTGCAGCTGTAATTCAGGTTAATGGACCTTATGATAGGGAGATCACCCTGGGTTACCTGGTGGGCACAATCTAATCACCTGAGGCCTTAAAAACAGAAATTTCTCTGAGAGGAGCTAGATCCGACAGTCAGAGAGATGAGGAAGGGGAAGTCAGAGACTCCAAACATGAGAAAGCTTTCACTAGTGTTGCTTGCTGGCTTTGAAGATGGAGCTAGGGGTTCATGAGCCTAGGAATGTGGGAGGGGCTAAGGATGACCTCTGGCCAATAGCCAGTAAGGAAATGGGGGTTCTCAGTCTCACAACTGCAAGGAACAATTTGGCCAACAACATGAAATGAGCTTGGAAGCAATTCATCCCCAGAGCCTCTGGAGAGGAACACAGCCCTGCTGCCTTGATTTTGGCCTTGCGAAACCCGAAACAAAGAAATCAGTTGAGCCAACTTGGCCTTCTGACCTACAGAACTGTGAGATAATAAATGGATGTTGTTTTTAGCCATTAAGTTTGTGGCAATTTGCTATGGCAGCAACAGCAAATATAGTAGGTACTGAAGTCTCCTCAGTTAAAGCTTAGTACTATTGTTACCCCATTTTACAGATGAGGAGACTGAAGTGCAGTGAAAGGGTCTAAGCAGGTCTGCAGCTGTAAGCCTCAAGAAGTCATGCTCGGTGGAAGTGTTTGCTACCAAGTTTATTTGCAGGTGAATAGCACATTTACACAACATTTTGTACAATCTGATCTGTACTGCCCTCACACACTGGGGGGCTAAGGAAGAGCTAGTCCTTCCAACAGCTATAAACAGTCCCGGATAATAAGCTGATGAAAAACACTTTCTTTTCCTTTGACAAACAAAATTATTTATGAAGCTGTGCAGTTCAGCAATAGGAGGCAAAGAAAAAAAAATTACCTCAAGGAAAGCAAGAGCTCCTTTCCTGGTGGGATCCGTCATTTTATAGACATGAAATATTCATATCGGAGATCTTATGTTTCAAGAGGAACGGGTGACATATCAGAGCTGCAACAATAAACACTGTATTTATTTCTAACGGGGAATTAGAAGACTCTCTTCAGACATCAGTTCTTGAAAAGGTTCTATTTCAGAGCACATCAGTGCTAAGAATTTTTTAGAAATCCAGTGACTATAGCACAGACTTCTGGAGATCAGGGCCAGTGTGGCTCCCCTCTCCTCTAACCCTCAGGGTTCATATTTATATCTATTACCTGCCTCTGAATCCCTCCAGCCCCATCCACAACTCCACGCCAACATTTGAAAGCTGCCCAAGGACTGTTCTGATTTTAAGTCATGTCACAGATTCCCCACGTACTCGCTTCCCACTGAAGGGTCTGACTCTTGGCCTTTATGAGCACGGGGTTTTAGAGACGCAAACTTAGGGAGACCAGCTATTCTCTGGAGGCCAGCCATTCTGTGCCTCCAGCTCTAAGCCAATATCCCCAGTATGAGGAACAGGGCTGATAAATAATGAATCAGCATCTTGCTCGATTGGTGGGATTTAAATGGTTTTAAATTCTTTTCAGGTGAAAAATTACCACAATTTTGTGTTCATGTAGATTTCCAAGGGCGACTTGAAGCAGAAAATCTTTAAGGGACCCTTGCATAGCCAGAATTTCTTCTCAGGCTGATGTACATAAAATATTCAGTAACCAGTGGAAGGACTGAAGAAGAGCTCCCAGGGCCTGGAAAAAGGCTGCCTCTTAGGATCATTCTCAGGGTCCTGTGGAGACAGGCCCCAGACGCTACACGCATGGCTGGCTGGAGTGAGCAGCAGCTCTGGGAATCTGCGGGATCAGGTAGGTGTCCAGCTCCTGGCACTGGTAGAGGGCTACACTGTCCAATACCCACTCTCGGGTCACCACGGGTGCCTCACACGTCTGCCCAATCGCTGGGGACAGAGAACACAGGCAGAAATTAGTGTTACTTCATGTTTTCCCAGACCAGACTCTTGTCAATCTACTCCGGGGACCTGGTTGTATGAGTTCATAGGGTCACTCTGGTAGGTGCAAAATTGTTGATTTAATGCTTCAGGACACAGGACCTCATTCAGAAGCCTGAGGAGTGATTGCTGGTGAAAGCCTCAGCCTCTGGCAACTTTACTAACAGAAGCTCCAATCTTTTAAAGGAAAAGTCACCAAGGGCACCTGGGTAACTCAATTAGTTGAGTGACCAACTCTTGGTTTAGGCTCAGGTCATGATCCCGGGGTCCTGGGACTGAGCCCTGCGTCAGGCTCTGCACACAGCTCGGAGTCTGCTGGAGATTATCTCCCTCTCCTTCTGTCCCTCCTCTGCTCACACTCTCTCTCTCAAATAAAAATAAAATCTTAAAAAAGTCACCAGAGAGCCCAAAACAACATTGCAATTTAATGATTTTGCAACGTCTTAGATGAAAAAGCAAAACAGTATGACGAGCATGATCACATGTGTAAAATATATGCATGTACATATATATACACACGTGCCTGGAAGAATCTTCCCATCACCATCTCTAAGTGGTGGGATTACTGGGATTATTTCATTGTGTTTGTGCTCATTTATATTTTATGTGATGAACATTAATTAATATTTAACCCCCACCAAGGGAAATAGCTCATCTACTACTTTTATAATGCAAAATGAGCAAACCATAAGAAGTTTTAAATTTTTTTTTTTAATATTTCATTTATTTATTCATGAGAAATAGAGAGAGAGAGGCAGAGGCAGAGGGAGAAGCAGGCCCCCAAGGAGCAGGGAGCCTGATGAGGGACTTGATCCCAGGACCCCGGGATCACGACCTGAGCCGAAGGCAAATGCTTAACCATCTGAGCCACCCAGGCACCCCACAAAAAGTTTTAAAAGGACACTTTAGCCATTCATTCATTATTCATTCATTCAAATATTCACTGAGCACCTAGAAGGTCCTGAGAACTGTGTTAATCAAACACTGGGTGATCTGTGGTGAACCAGACCCATCACACAGGCACTGCACGTGTCACACAGACACATGCCCATGGTCTTCTGAAGTCCCACAAGGCACACTACCTACTCTAGCTGAGTGAAACAGGACTTTTAGACCTAAAATCACCACAGTCACTTGCAGACTTCACCTGCACCCATACTGACCTGCCACCTATACTGCTTTGGACAAAGGCTTACAGCAAAACTTACCATGGAAGCCACCGTCCTCTGCCCAGGCATCCGGCTGCACGACCACCACTGGGTGAGTACCCTGCATCCCCGGGAAGGAAACAGCATGGAGGGTATCAGAGCTGGACTTCTGCAACAGTCACTTCTCCATTTCTTGATGGTATGCTGAAGCAGATTACTTTAGGTGCAACCACAGAAAGGAGGGGGAAGGGCTGAGGCAGAAAGGAAGTGTTGGAGGGAGAGCCTTCCCTTAATAAATTAAATACGTTGAGAGCTCAAGTGCTTACTGACCCTCCATACACGGGAGTTTTCTGGCACTGGCACGTGATCAGAGAAGGCTCGGGCTAAGAGAGGCTTCTGAGGCCCACTGGCAGGGTTCACAGGGACTGGTGGGTGCCAGCCTTGCTCAGTCACAGGGCAGATTTTGTGTTATCCCCTCTGACAGGGCATCAAACACTCACCTTGCTGAGAGTGAATAACGAGGGTTCCTTCACCACAGAAGCCCCACACAGGCGGACCATCCACTCGAGTTGATCTAAATAGCACAGGGAGACCTAAAATCACCACAGTACTCTACACACTTAACCGGGCCCCTCTACCCTGCACTCCTCTGGGTGAAGGCTTACAGCAAGACTTCAGAGAGGGAGAGTCTCTATCTCTGCTCCAAAAGGACAGAGAGGCCTTGAACTAGAATCATACCAGGTATGGATTCCAAGTCAGTTTGCCACCAATAGGCTACCTACCCTGCTTATCAGTCCCCAGAAGGCCCCTTGGTAGGTAAGGTTTGACAGTCTCTCAAATAAAACACTTGGAAGAAAAGAACCCAAGATCCAATTTCCCTTAATTTGCTAAATTGCTCGCTAAGATACTGTGAAAAATGCCTGCTTGCCTTCCCTCCCTCCCTGCCTAATTCTGTGTTGGTAATTGATAATCACGGCCACCGAGGGCATCGTACTTGGTGGTAATTACTGTAAATGTCGAGAGACAGGAGGATAATTCATTCAGTCAAAAAAATACACATCATCCTGAACGGAGACTCAGCACATCGATGGGGAAGGGCTCCATGCTGAGCTGGAATTGACACACTCGGGGGAACAGAAATCAAACGGGACTTTAGGGATGTTCCACCTGCACCTGGAAAATCAGCAGAACTGACCAACAAATGGCTTCGGGGCCTCTCTGGGTGCTCTTTTTTCATCAGTCCATTTCTGGGGATTGCGGAGGTGGCTCCTGTTTGTCTTAAAGAACTGAGGTCAACTGACTCATCTCTAAAATGATACCTGCTGGAGACCTGGTTTTCATTACACCAAAGAAGAAAAACACTGAGAAATCCCCGAGTGGTACTTGGAAATTTCATAAAAATCCAATCAATAACCAATAAAGGAGACAGAAGCAAAATTACTTTGCCGGGCTCTCTTGCTGCCACTCATCTGTCCCTGACCAGATGCCAAGGTCATCTTTTGAGGAGCCAGAGAACCTGATCCTTGGGGTGAAGTGGGTGTAGAAGCAAAGGTGTGGGTGGACTTTGTTTCGAGAAGAACAAACCAAATCTATCTATACACACGCCGAGGCCTCAGTGCCACACAACTCCAGAGTTGAGTCCCATAGCACTCCTAAACATAACATCACATTCAATGTCAAAGTTAATTAGAAAATGTTCATCAAGAGTCCTTCCCTGCCTGCTCTGGGCCTGTGTGAGGCTCCCGGCCCACAGGGCTTATGTAGCCACCGTGCTTGTTTCTCAGTATCGAATGAAGATGATTTAGGAAGAGCAGAATTCTTTCTTAACATTTACAAACCTCAAAGGTATCTTCTCCCCACCTTATTCTTTATCTCCTTTCTTAAACCAAAGGGCAATAAGGGCAGCTCTACCCCATCTGAGCACAGAACACTGCATCCTAGAAGCTAACTTTCCACGGCCTTGTAGCTCTTGAGAAGGGGCACAGGGCTGGTTTTTGGACAGAGGGTAACGTTTAGGGGCAGTTTTGTCTCACAGATGGTAGAGAGACAGAATGAGCTCTAGAGCACCTCACCAATCTGAGGAGCCCCCTTAAGACAGTCTCTCCTGTAACGCTCCACCACACAGGGGAAAGGCTCGTGCTGGACCCCACACTTCTCCCAATCTCTTACCTGTGGGCATGTTGGTAAAGGGCCCATAGCAACAGACTTCTAGGCCCCTGAAGATCTGGGAGAAGAGTGGGACAGAGGGACAGAGGGATGGAGAGAAAGAAACACTAATTATAAAAGAGTATGCATTAAAAGAAAAAAAAATATGGAGTCTCTAAAATGAAGGACTTTTCTTTTTTCTTACCACCTGATAATTTCTGCTACTTCCCGGAGACAATGAGTCCAATGTCAGAACACTGATGGATTTTATAAGACTTCTTTTTTTAAGATTTTATGTATTTATTTGACACAGAGAGACACAGTGAGAGAGGGAACATAAGCAGGGGGAGTGGGAGAGGGAGAGGCAGGCTTCCTGCAGAGCAGGGAGCCTGATTTGGGGCTTGATCCCAGAACTCTGGGATCATGACCTGACCAAAGGCAGACAGTTGACGACTGAGCCACCCAGGCGCCCTGGATTTTAGAAGACTTCTAAGAAAGGTGTGTCTGTAGTTGATCTGCTCTATAGTCATTCCTTGTCACTCAGAGGTTGAGCATCCCCCACTTTGCCACCAATCAGGCCCAGGCTCCCTCACTTCTTCAGACAAAAAAAACAGGCCTTCTTTATGTTTAATAAGAGGTTTAGATGGCAAGAAATTCAAGCTATAAGCTGCAGTTTGTTTATCCAAACTTGGTACATCAACGCTGACCATCACCCTAACTGGCAGGCAGGGAAGTTTATGATTTTACATACTCCATTTCTCCTGACTTTCTTCTGGGATCTGACATCTGCTCCTACCTTCACACTGCTCTAAGAATGGCCATTGTTCCTTTAGGCAACCTGAACTGTTTTATCTAGAAGTTAATCTAATCTAGAAGCCCAGCCTGGTTCTGCCTCTCCTCATTGAGAAGACCTGACTGCCTGGTTTCTAGGAGACACGGATTATCTTCCACTTTCATACAGTGTTCGCTGGCACCACCCACAAGAACTTTCTGGGGGTATGTGGCTGGCTCCGTCGGTGGAACATGCGACTCTTGATCTTGGGGTTGTGGGTTTGAGCCCTATGTTGTGTGTAGAGATTACTTAAATAAGTAAATAAACTTTAAAAACCAAAACTTTCTGTGATGATGGAAATGTTCCATATTTATGTTAGTAAGGTGGTCACAAGTCACACGTGGCTACCAAGCTCTTAAAGTGTGGTTACAGTGAGTGAGGAACTAAACTTCCTATTTTATTTAATTTAGTTATCTAGAACTTAATCAACCTTGTGTGGCTTTTGTGACAGGCAGATTCTTATCCATACATTGGTTCAGGTTATTAGGCAAGCATTAGGTTCTCATTTATTTTTTTAACAATTTATTTATTTATTTGAGAGGGAGAGAGAGCGTGTGCATGCACAAGTACCTGTGGGGGGAGGGGAAGAGGGAGAGGGAGAGAGAGAACCTTTCAAGCAGACTCCCCGCTGAGCACAGAGCCCAACATGGGGCTCGATCCCACAACCCACAAGATCACGACCGAGCTGAAACTAAGAGTCCGATGTTTAAATGACTGCACCACCCAGGTGCTGCACTAGGGTATCACTTAAAACAAATGTAAAGTTGTGTCAGTTGGCTGCATGTATATCATTTGGGTAACCATCATTCTCTTGACCCTCTTTCTCCCCATTCCACAAAAAAGAAAATTGCCTAGGCCTAGAACTCACCTCCTTTCAAATAAGAGAGACCAGGGTATAGAAAAATCAGAGGAGCTAAAAACTCACGATGGCCTTTAGGAAATGAGTCTTCCCACTCTCATCTCAACTACAGCCACAGGAATAAGAAAGAGCAGCAGTTCGGGGTGGCTCAGCTGGTTAAGCGTCTGCCTTCGGCTCAGGTGGGGGTCCTGGGATCGAGCCCTGCCTCAGCCTCCCTGCTTGGCAGGAGGCTGCTTCTCCCTCTCCTCCCCTTTCCTGTTCTCTCTCGCTCTCTCTCTCAAATAAAGTCTTTAAACAAAACAAAAAGACAAAAAACAAAAACAAAAGAGCAGCAGGCCAAGTCTGTTTCTGTTGTGACAGCATCCATACACGCCATTCTTGGGATCTGTATGAATAAACTGCAGCCCAACCTGTTGACAGGCTTTAGACGCTCATAATGCTAAAAGCTCTCCCCGGGCAGCTGGTTGAAGCCAAATGTTGCGGTGAAATGTACAAAAGATTAGGAATTTTTATATCCAAGCTGACACTCACTGATGAGGTTGTCTAGTTATGAGATAAGAAATTTGAAGTTTCATCTCTACAAATACATTTCTCTTCCACAGGAAAATATTATGGTGACACTTAGTATCTTCAGAATGTCATTACTTTGACCAGGCACTTTCCAAAATTGCCATCCCCAAATCAGGAAAAATCCCCAAACACTGGAATTTCCTTTGAAGGAGGAAGAATCTGGTGTTAATTCTGCCTGGCATACAGTGGAATAAAAACAAACGGCTGGCTTGCACGGAACTCCCCTGGGGTGAAGGCAGAAGCAGGAACAGGGCCAGCAGCTCTTCTTGGCATCTGGAAGTTACTTAATAGGCTCAGAGGGTGGGGGTGGGCTGATCCCAAGGGTTCAGGGCTCTCCCAAAAGTTTTCTCTAGAAAATCACCTCTACTGGTTCTTGCTTAAGTTCTATAAAGGGACAGATGGTGCTCTGCATGGGACTGTTCTGAAATGCTCAGTGGTGCACATTTAAAAAAGGAAGAAACAGACTAGGCATGCAAGCACTCAGTGACCTGAGAAAGCAGCCAGTGCAGGCCTGACATGCAGGTGTGAAATCTTGCCGGGCCTTCTCGGAGAGGGCAACATTGCTTTGGCTCCGTCATCTGCTACAGTATGACCTGGGGAAAATCACGGAGTCTTCCTGGGTCTCTAGTTCTTCATTTGTAAAGTTGCTGGAATATCTATTTTATTCCTCTGTGAAAGATTCTGTATCTTTCCAAGAAACTATGGTATTATTTTTTAAAGTTTTAATTTAAGGAATCTCTACACCCAACATGGGGCTTGAACTCACAACCCCAAGATCAAGAGTCACGTGCAGAACTGACTGAGCCAGCCAGACGCCTGTAGTATTGTTTTGTTCGTTAAAAATTTTTTTTTTCAAGTGATCTCTACACCTGATGTGGGGCTCAAACCTACAACCCTGAGACCAAGAGTTGCATGCTCCACTGACTGCGCCAGCCACATGCCCCAAGAAACTATGATATTGTTTTTTTTTTTTTTTTAAGATTTATTTATTTATTTATTTCACAGCGGGAGAGAGATCACAAGGAGGCAGAGAGGCAGGCAGAGAGAGAGAGGGGGAAGCAGGCTCCCCGCCAAGCAGAGAGCCCGATGCGGGCCTCGATCCCAGGACCCTGAGATCATGACCTGGGCCGAAAGCAGAGGCTTTAACCCACTGAGCCACCCAGGCGCCCAGAAACTATGATATTGTTAAGAACTCAGATTCTGGAGCTTGACTCCATGTGTTCAACTAGTCATGGGTTCCCAATTAGCTGTGTGAGCTTGGGGAATTTATTCAACCTCTCTGAGCTTTCATTTTCTCATCTATAAAATAGGTATAATTAGGGGCACGTTGGGTGGCTCAGTTGGTTAAGTATCTGCCTTCAGCTTAGGTTGTGATCTCAGAATCCTGGAATCAAGCCTTGTGTTGGGCTTCCCGCTCAGCAGGGAGTCTGCTTTGCCCTCTCCCTCAGCACCTACCCCTTCTCATGCTTACTCTCAAATAAATAAGTAAAATCTTAAAACAAAATAGGTATAATTATAGTACACACCTCATAGAGCCTTTGTAAAAAAATTTTTTTAAAAGATTTTATTTATTTGTGGGGTGCCTGGCTGGCTTAGTCAGTTAAGCTTTCCCCTGCTTGTGCAAGCTCACTCTGTCAAATAAATAAATAATCTTAAAAAAAAAAAGATTTTATTTATTTGAGAGAGATATAGCACGAGGGAGCAGGGAGAGGCAGACTCCCTGCTGAGCTGGGGGCCTGATGCGGGGCTTAACCCCAGCCCCTAAGATCATGACCTGAGCCGAAGGCAGATGTTTAACCGACTGAGCCACCCAGGGGCCTTGGGCTGCTGTAAAAATCTTAGTTAAAATATGATCATGTGTTCAGAGCTGACCCTAGGATACAGTAAACATTATAAAGATGTTAGCTGTTGATTTATCGATCACTTTCT
Organism: Ailurus styani; assembly: GCA_002007465.1. NCBI lineage: Eukaryota > Metazoa > Chordata > Mammalia > Carnivora > Ailuridae > Ailurus > Ailurus styani. The sequence continues at coordinate 8,197,560 of LNAC01000091.1, forward strand.
CTTCTGTGCTTCCACTGACAGCACTGTGTACATCCCCCTTGCACCACACTACTTTACAGAAAGACACCACGGTGAAGTAGAAACAGCAAAGGCCTTAGATTCATATCTGTTTCAAATCCCAGCTCTGCCACTTATCGGCTGACATTTGAACCCCAGACTGGAGTCCAAAGTACATAGCTTCTCACACGTCTAAGTCCCCTCATTCATAAAACGGAGAGAATACTTACCTTGTCGGGCTAGGAGAACAAAAAAGAACTAAACTAAAAAAGAACCTAGGGAAGCCTGGCTGGTGCAGTCAGTTAAGTGCCTGACACTTGGTTTTGGCTCAGGTTGTGATCTCAGGGTTGTGGGACTGAGCCCCACGTTAGGCTCCAGGCTCAGTGCAGAGTCTGCTCGAGATTTCCTCTCCCTCTCCCTCTCCCTCTCCCTCTGCTCCTCTTGCTCATGCTCTCTCTAAAATAAATAAATAAATCTTTTTAAAAATTTTAAAAAGGGGCACCTGGGTGGCTCTGTCAGCTAAGTGTCTGTCTTTGGCTCAGGTCATGATCTCAGAGTCCTGGGATTGAGCCCAAGTTTGGCTCCCTGCTTGGTGGGGAGTCTGCTTGTCCCTCTCCTTCTGCCTCTCCCCCCACTGCTTGTGCTCTCTTTGTCTCTCAAGTAAATAAAACCTTAAACAAACAAACAAGAACCTCTATGGAAGCACCCAGGGAGTGCTCTAGTAGCGAGTATGCAATGCCCCTTGCAGGTGCCTGAGACCCCCTCCATGAAGGCGACTGGAGTGCGGCAGGGTGGGTGGAGTTTTTGTCAACATGGCGGAGTGGGGCTTTACCTTCCTGTCCTGGGATTCTCTTGCTCGCTTCGGACCCTGGTGGTTTCTTCCATTCACAACATCTCCTCTGACTTCAAAATCATGCTGGAAGAAACCCAAGGCAAACCAGAGGAATCAGAGAAAGAGAAGCCTCCTTCAGTGGAAGTAGGGTAGATACATCCTATTAAGGAATTCAGTACTGCGGGGGAGAATTTTGACAACCTCACCCCCACCCGAAAAAAATCATTCTTTTTGGTAGACTGAATGAAATGACCAGCATCTCAGCTGCTGAAATCAATGCACTGAAGCACATCTTTGTGGGCAGAAATGAACAATTGGCTCTTCACCTCATCGGGACTCAATGTATTTTAATTTTCAATCTGTCTCTTCTCAAACATTCACTTAGCATTGAGATTAAACTGCTAATACTGTGCTGTTCTAAAGGAAACTGGAGAATTCCTGATCACTTAAATCAATTGTGAATTACCATCTAAAGAAATAAGGGCTCCTCAGATTCCCATTGAGAGATTTACAGTTAATGAGACCAAAATGACAAAATACACATTCAACACACTAAAGTTAGCACTTTTTCCAAAATCACTGGTTCTGACTGGTCAAGGATGAGGAAATAAAGAATAATAAGATTACAGAGGTTAGAGCTTTTGGGAAAATTTTGGAGACGAATGCTTAGGAACAATTCTGATTGAAACTAGATTATAGGGAAGACAGAGTCATGAATGTCACCATAGGCTGTTATTAGAGGAAAGAACACTTAACATTTCGCAGTCACTTGAGTGAGAAATCTAGTGCTAAAAATGTCATGTTTGAAGCTGACCCTCAAATTCTTTGTCCTGATTGTACCCCCGTGCCTACTTAAGCTCTCTACCTGGAAGTCTAATATAAATCCCCAAATTCACACATCTAAATCAGAGCTCTTGCTTCTGCTCTTGCCTCCCCTTCTGCCCCCTCTCAGGGTGCTCCTCCTGCTCTGTGTCTTCCTTATCTGATTTACTAACATCCACTCTACTGTTCAGGCTAAAAACCTAAGCCTCAGCCCCTCAATGCCTCCCTTTACCTCATCCTTCAAATTTAACCCTTTAGCAGGTTCTCTCTCCAAACATAAATCAATCTCTTCTTACCATCTCCATGCCACCAATTACCCTACAAATAAAATTCAAATTCCTTACCACGACTTCCACCAAATCCTGCCTCATCTAGCCCTTGTCAGTGACCTTCTCCAGCCCCTGGTCCAACCTCTGTTCCCTACATATGATTCACCAATTACTACTCTCCAGATACACTGGCCTATTTTTCTTTAATAAACAAACTCATTCCTAGCTCAAGACATTTATGCTTGCTGTTCTTCTGCCTGTTAATATTTGTTCCCTACATTTTTCCAGGCCAATTCCTCATCTTTTAGGTCTCAGCTAAAGCTTTTCAGAAAGCCTTCCCTGGTGTCTTTAGGTAGTCAACCCCTGTCCCCAGTCAGTTGCTAGCCTGTTCTGTATATTTCTCCAAGTTAAATATGTATGTATTTACTTATTTACTTGTTTTTAATTACCTGGCTACTATCATTCTTTTTTTTTTTAAGTTTTTATTCCATAGTATTTATTGGTTTTGTTTGTTTTGTTGGTTTTTTTTTAAGTAGGCTCTACGCCCAGTGTGGAGCTCAACACAGGGCTTGAACTCACAACCCTGAGATCAAGACCTGAGCTGAGATCAAGAGTCAAGACACTTAACTGAGCCACCTGGGTGTCCCTATTTATTGGTATTTTAAATGTATCTTTATTTATTATACGTCTCCCCTCAATAGAACATGAATCCCAGCAGAGCTGGGACCCATCAGTCTTACTTGGGGCTGTATTCCTGCTGCCCAGGACATAGTAGGCTTCTAATCCTATTAGGTCACTGAATCAAAGTTAAAACCAACAAAAACGCCATTTGATTAATAATGGATATACTGAATAGTGCATAGTAGTTTTTAAAAATGCTTTTGCTACTTTTATTTTGCCTGATCTATTGTCACCGGCAGCTCTTAGATGGCTCTGTTCTAAAATTATTCCTCCTCCTACACTCTCTTATTTACCTCACTGTTCTCAGGATCATAAAAGTAACATCTCTTTGAAGGCATCTGAGTTTTAAGCAGACACATTTGCATATTAATACGAAGGGTTTTTCTTCAAAGACAGTGGACAACCAGCTTTCTGCAAATGTCTATGGTTGTGCGATCAGGTGGGCCTACTTCTTAGGCTTATGAATCTCTTCTTTCTTTTTTTCTTTTTTTAAAGATTTTATTTATTTATTTCACAGAGGGAGAGAGATCACAAGGAGGTAAAGAGGCAGGCAGACAGAGAGAGGGGGAAGCAGGCTCCCCGCTGAGCAGGGAGCCCAATGCGGGCCTCGATCCCAGGACCCTGAGATCATGACCTGAGCCGAAAGCAGAGGCTTTAACCCACTGAGCCACCCAGGCGCCCGAATCTCTTCTTTCTGCTTTATAAATTCCTTTTTCCTTCCTCTGAGGAAAGGACTGTTTCTACTGAAACTTGAACAAATGAGCAAGAGCCCAGAATTTCTTGCGTTGCTCTGTGCAATTAGTGATGATCCACATCACAGAGGAAAGTCTTTGGAAAGTAGTATGAACAAGGAAAGCAGAGAAGTGTTCAGTGATTTTGTGACTCGATGGCACCAAGTCTTTCTGATTTATTTGTAATATCAAGTACCTACCTCATCTAGCATCTTCCTTTCTTTAATAGAGTGGGTCACCCCTAAAGAGATGACAAAAGACAGGTCACACGAAGGCAGAATAATGTGCTCTTTTCATGGAGGTGGATGGTGAGGCGATTCGTGTATAGCGCAGAGGGCAAAACACTGAGTAGAGGTCCTCTCTCTGTAAAGCCACAGCTCCCTAATAGATTTTCTTCTGGAAACATGGTGGTGGCTTAATTTAAACATTATAAAAGTGCCTGCTGCACATGGATTTCTGCCTGGTATTAAATAAATCCTTAGTTATATGCTAACTTTGCTAGGAGGAGATTAGGTCCTATTAGTTATAAAAAGAAATCCATTTTCCCCAACATCACCAGCTTATCTGAACAAAGAGATATGCATTCAAGATAAAGCTAGTTTAGTGTTACCATTAAAGACCTTTTGGTAATTCAGATTCTGCATCAGCAAAAACCTTAGGTGTTAAAAAAATGTTAGGTGTAAAAATGCAACTCTGAGGTGTTAAGGGGAGGAGGGGAGACATTATATTGTACTTACAGAAATAGCTAACTACCCATTTTCCTCCTGCAATACCCAGAAAATATTTCAGTGTCCGTTCGCACACAAACTCAGCATCTGGAGGATGAAAAATATTCAAAAGATTAGAAGTTGAACAAAAATCAGGAAGTTCTGTTGTAAGAAGCTAAAGTGCCCCCAGCTCCTATGCCACTTCAGATCAATCCGGATTGATGATTCCAACAGCCCTGGAGATAGACTCAGAGGATGGAAGCATCCCTAATTATAACCAGCAGGTGTGCATCTTTGGAAATCTGGAGGAGGCTGATATGAGGTTAAGACCACAGGAGAGGTCTGCTCTACCTTCCAGGTGCTCAAGATGTTGGTGACTGTGTTTAAGAAATTCCCCATGTCAGTAGTACTGAAACATGTGGATGGGGAAGGTCTATTTCACTGGATGGCAAAATGTGAAGGACACGAATATGTGAAATCCCAAATCTGAAATGTCCATGTAAGTGACAAAGTTTCACCCCCAGAACATCTACCTGGGAAGTCCTAACCCCTTAATTCCCAATTCCCCTGAGAGGGCCAGGAAAATAGACTATTTTCAAAGCTTTTTTCTTTTCTATGTATTTCAGAAAGCAGTACCTGAAGAATAAGTTCTGTTTTTTCCGTAGTGTTTCAAAGGCCCACTTTTTTTGTTGTTTGTTTGGTTTTTTTAAAGATCTTATTTATTTATTTGAAAGAGGAAGAGAGCACAAGCAGACAAGTAGGCAGACGGCAGGCAGAGGGAGAGGAAGAAGCAGCACCCTGAGATCATGACCTGAACTGAAGGCAGCGGCTTAACCGACTGAGCCACCCAGGCGCCCTCAAAGGCCCACTTTGAAGAACTAAACAAAATGAGGAAAGAACATTTAGTTTTAAACAGGAGAAATGGATTTAACTAAATCCTAAGTACAGTAGGCCATCTGCCAGTGGAAGCAATAGCCATTTTCTCTCCCAGAATTCTTCACAAATTAAAAAAATTTTTTTCTTTCTTCAATTTTTAAAGCTTTTTAACTGTTGTAAAAGTTGATTTAGTAATAGGTTTTAAACTCAGAATTTTATTTTAGTTCATTTTTAGTTTAAAAGTAGCAAATGTATTGCCTTTGTTTAAAGACCGAACTACTCTAGATTTAATTTGCATTTTAAAATTTTCTTTTCACCTTTCAGCAGCTTTGATCCAAAACTATAACTTAAGATATATTAAACTTAAATGAGATTCGTCTCTAAAATAGTACTTAGTTCAAAGTACCTTGTCCTGGCACCTGGTTCTTGGGAGCATTATCCTCTGGCCCTGTGGGACAGTTTTTGCACCTTAGAAACCTAAGATCTTAGAGGTTCTAAGGCACTGTGTCCCTGCCAAGGAGTCTGGACCCCTATGCTCAAGGCCATCATCTATATGACAGAAATATCCTGGAGAGGGCCACCGTATTTCTGGAAGAGTCCATTTTGTTCAAAAGGGTTTAAGACTTTAACTACAGTCTGCATCTTCCGTGTGCGGAACACACTGCTCTTTGCTTTCTGGGGCCCAGCAAGTGAGTCCACCTCCTCTGCCAGAAAGCAGCTCTCTGAATATTGGAAGACAGCTGGTTCCTTGCCTTCGGTCTTTCCAATCTTTCCTCTTTCCTTCAAATAACACTGCTTTGAATTCCTTTTCCCCCATCCTCATCCTATAGCTCTGGAGAAACACTAGTTGGTTGGTGACCAGCTTAAAAAGAAAGCCCAAGGAGAGCACGTTATCTTCCAGGCAGTCACTCCCGCAGAGGATGCAGTGGGGGGGGTGTGTGTGTCAGTATCTATACTTCCCTTGCTCTGGACACTAGGCTTATGTACACAAGGCCCAATTTCAAATGTGCTTTTTCAGAGGCCCTGAAATGTTTACTTAGATTTAGCTAAAAGCCTCTGAGGTCTCCGTTGTCACACAAGCCATAATTAAGATTGAAAAAGAGGAAGGTGTAGGACAAGTGAATTTTCCCCTTCTCTTTTTCCTGGTTCATACGCTAGGCTACCTCAGAGCTGACAGGGGACTTGCTTCCTAAAAAAGTGTCAACCACGCTCAATCCGTGTGTGTGAGTGGAGCTAGGACACAGAGTGGACATGGAGCTAGTGTTTGCTACTGCCTGGATTTTTTTTTTTTAAGATTTTATTTATTTCTTTGACAGAGAGAAAAAGCAAGAGGGGGAATATAAGTAGGAGTGGGAGAGGAAGAAGCAGCTTCCCAAGGAGCAGGGAGCCTGATGCAGGGCTCAATCCTAGGACCCTGGGTTCATGACCTGAGCCGAAGCCTGACGCTTAACCAACTGAGCCACCCAAACATTCCCCCAATAGCCCAGATTTTGAGTGTGAACTCGCTTCATTCCCCTCTTTGCCCCATGCGTTCCTCCAGGACTTGGGACCTGCCTTACCAGACAGCCCCTCACACTGTGTGGTCTAGGTAGGGTGGACGAGAAGTGGTTCGCTGTTCTGGCTCACTATTCTCCAAATCTTAACCCAAACAAAAGGGGGTCAAGACATTGCAAAAGTATTATTTTTCTTTCATAAATAACTGATTGACTGCTGGAAAACTGTCATCCATGCTTTGCCTAACAGATTCTTCTGTTTCTTCATGTAGTTTTATGCAAGAGAAGCAACATGCTCTGTGAGGTTCTTGGTATACCTGTTTTCTTTCTTTTTTTCCCTTTAAATATTTATTTATTTATTTATTTGACAGAGAGAGAGAGATCACAAGTAGGCAGAGAGGCAGGCTCCTCACCAAGCAGAGAGCCCGATGCGGGACTCGATCCCAGAACCCTGAGATCATGACCTGAACCGAAGGCAGAGGTTTTAACCCATTGAGCCACCCAGGCGCCCTGGTATACCTGTTTTCATGATGACATGAGTAGTCTCTTCAGAAATTTGATTAGTTAAAGTGATGTGGTATTTTTTGGCAAACTTGTGTACAAGTATCTGAAATGAAATAAAATATTATATTATAATCAATTACCTTTAGTACACAGCTTAGAATGCTAGTTATCCTAGCTTTCACTCTCCATTTTCCTCACAAAAGGTACATCCTTTTTATTCGAAGGTACCTGAAGTCCCAAAATAAATAGTAATTTAACAAAAATTATGTAGAAATCATTGGAAAAATTCTAAAAAAGTCTGTGCTCACTGACACAGAATTACAACCCAGGATTCAAAATAACAATTTTTCCTTTTAATAGCAGATATCATCTGATTCCCCAAGACAGTTTCTTTGCAGAGTGAAACTCTGCTATGATTTAGGTTTATCTGCCTACACTTTATTAGCCAAGAGGTAACAAGCCTATTCAGAAAGTTATGCCACAGGTATGTGGCTGAAAAACAAGGTTCAACCCTCTGATAGTTACAAAACATTCACGTCAAGATGCTTCTAAAGGTCAGTGCAAAAGCTATCAATTCCTCTTAAGGATAAGGATTGGAGGAGACTGAGATGCATCCCAAAAGAAAGCTACAGCCTTCTAGCCATTATCTATCAACCAAATAAAAATCAATAGGCAATAAAAGGGAATAACCAGATCCATTATGGGCCCAGTTGACATAATCAGTAGCTACTGTTTGGTAAACAACTTTGCTTCCTAAGGGCCATCATGTACTAGTCATGGCGATCCATGCCAATATTTCTACGCTGTGCAATACTGCAACAGAGAGCAGGCATCTTTCTTTCAAGCTGCTTGCTCCCTACTGCCACAGGGCACTGCAAAAGGGAGGCTAGAGAAGCTAATGACATCCTCCCCCTTTTGCCACTGCCCTCTGCCAGGATCATTAGCAATTCTGAACTGATTAATTGCTGAAATCCCAGCCTTGAAACAGTGTTCAGTTAGAAGAGCAACTGCTGAAAAGATCATCTTAATGTGGGCTTCGGAATTAATCATGTGTACTACAGTCAGCAGCTTTCATAATAAATTTACCACACTTCAGCAAGTCTGAATGGAGCTGAAAACTTTTCTTATTGGCTTGCCTAAAGACAACACGTACCCAAGTCACTTACAGTCTAATCTGCAGCTCCGAGTTGTCCGTGGCAAGAAAAGATTAGATCATTTTAGCATCTCTGAAAAGCTGAACTCACAAAACAAAGGGGAATGCTAATTGTCGATGACTAAATGGGAATTCTAGATGTATATGCAGATGATCAAGAGCAATATAAGCAGACAAAGGTATGAATTTTCAGAACAAATAGCTGATCTGGGTGCATGGTTGTGAGGTGGCAATTCTAGCATTATTGATGAGAATATATTCACTGTATCTACTAGGGCAGACACAGTAGATACAGTCGGATTAGTAGTGGGATACATTTGGCCCCTGAGCCACTACCTATAGGGAGGGCGAGAAATGGTTCTAGGAAGGATATATTAAAAAAGACACTTAAGAATGGATCATCTCTCAGTGTGTAATAAATGCCACCCACTATTTCATCCATCTGGTACACTGGTGTGTTATCTTATGATTTTAAAGAAATATTCATTCAACTACTTTATTATGAAAGGATACCAGTGGTGATTAATTACCAGGGAGGTCCATTTCCTATGATGTCTGAAATCGACATTCAGCCCAAGCAGAAACAAAATTCCAGTGGTCTTAGTATTTGAATGGATGTTTTTCTACAATGTGAAACAATTCCTATTCCTGGTACCAGGGGCCCAGGGACATGTCAAATCCTAATAAGGAAGGGGTGTTGTAGGGCAGAAATGATAGAGTGAGCTATGGGATAACTGTTATAACGGTGTTATAAGCCAGGATAAAGACAAACACTGGAGAAATGCCACTATCTGGCCGTTTGCTTAGAACCACTTCAGATTTAGTCAATAATGCTTATAAACTCACTCAGATGTAAACCAAGGTGTTTCCTCTGGGGATTAAAACTACAATTACTTGCTTTTTTAGATAAATAAATCAAAATTAAAAAGCTCTATGTTATACCCAAACCTGTAATCTTTCCACTAATATTTAATAATTATTTTCTTAAGTAAATATATATAAAATAATCTATGCTACAGCTTTACCTAGGTCCCAGTCTTCAGACATTAAAAATGGAAATTAGATTACATAGAATCGTTCCTGGTTCCTAGATTTCTCCCTATAGGTTATTCATTGCTAGTACCTATTTAAAACTATTTGCAATATGTTAAAAAGTCTCAGTCATTAGGGAGAAACATAAACACACTCACAAATTCTTTTGGGGTTAAGCCTGATGCCACCATAGATATACTTTTGTTGACTCTTTTTATTGAAGATACAATTTGTGGCTTCTCCCTGCCCACACTGCCTTCCCTCTTATTATACCCAGCAGTATTAGCAGTATGGACAGAAACTGTACTCCTGGCTGATTCTTCAACTTGAAATTGCGGTAATCTCAATGCAGAGGTTGAAGCTGGCATGCTGCTCACATGAGCCGGCTCTGGGGCTCTGTCTGTAGAGGGATCAGACTCAGGGTCATCAGAGAAGAGGCTGATTCCAGACTCGAGGTAAGGGGTTCCCTCTGAAAGGCATGGGGGAAGAAGTTTAACCCACATGAGGATGAATCTTGAATTACAAATAGTATTCATCAGGATTCTATATTTTAAAAATAAAAGTTCAAGTCAACTGACTAAAGAAATATAGCAACATTTTATTGCTAATGACAGGAATACAAGTAACTTTAAATATTCTTTTCAAAAAAATTTTTTTTAAAGATTTATTTATTTATTTGAGAGAGAGTGAGCGCGCACACAAAGGGAGAGGGAGAAGCAGGCTCCCCACTGAGCAGAGAGCCCGATGAGGGTTCGATCCCAGGATCCTGAGATCATGACCTGAGCCAAAGGCAGATGCCTGACTGACGGAGCCACCCAGGTGCCCCTTCTTTTCAAATTTTTTATTACTATATTCTCCAACTGTTTAACAATGACCATAAAGAATATAGTACTTTTGTAAGGAAGGAGAACAATTTTGAAAAATTAGACAAATACTCAATTTTTCTTTGTCCATGATATCATTCCTTTTGACTTAATAAATCATCAGGTATCATTACCAAATTAAAAATAGAAGACCATTCCTGAAACACTTCAGAAAATGTCATTCCATCAGGAAAAGCATAGCTAAAGAAAACATGTGAGATTCCTAAAATGACCTTAATGAACATGGGCAAATACAACATTTAGGTGCCAAAGAGCACCTTTTATGATAATGTGTTTTTGAGGACTAATTTAAAACTTTCTCTACTGATTAAAACTTTGATTTATAAGCCATAAAACATACCACTCATTTAAAGTGATTTATAAGGCATAAAATACATAGTCATTTATATTCATTAATTCATAAAATAAGAGCTTACTTTGGAGATTTTTTTTTTTTTTAAAAGATTTATTTATTTATTTATTTGACAGAGAGGTAGAGAGCACAAGTAGGCAAAGCGGCAGGCAGAGGGAGAGGAAGAAGCAGGCTCTCTGCGGAGCAGGGAGCCCGATGCGGGACTCGATCCCAGGAGCCTGGGATCATGACCTGGGCCGAAGGCAGCGGCTTAACCGACTGAGCCACCCAGGCGCCCTACTTTGGAGATTTGACTCATTTTTCAATAAAGGACAGGCTGAAAACTTCATTCTAGGGCCCTAGAATTCTTTATTTTTTCCCTTTTTTGTTTTTTTTAAAGTAATCTCTATGCCCAATGTGGGGCTCAAACTCACGATCCCAAGATCAAGAGTGGTATCTTCTACCGACTAAGCCAGCCAGGCGCCCCTAGGGCCCTAGAATTCTTACTTAGCAGTTGAAATAAAATATTTAGAGCACACAAGACTCTCCCATCCTCAAAACTGTTAGAGTTAAACGGATAAAGAGAGATTAAGAGCTGCAGTAATTTTCATGTAAATGTGGATTACTATTCAAGCTGTTTTTCAAAAATGGGTTTAAGTGTAAGAGAAGCATTCATTATAGACTAGACATGCTAGACATCTGAAAAGTTGATTAACCAAAATATCTTTAGGTCAGACTCAAAGTGAAACAGACGTGTTTTCTCCATTAGAACAGATGGAAGTATTACCCGGGTCTGGTCTTGGCAAAGAAGACTGCTCCATGAAATCTTGGGCCTCTGACCTCGTTGCCTGTTGCTCCTCCACATTGACAACCTTAATGAGCTCCTTTTGAGAAGGGCAGTCTGTGTCCTGAAGACTCCTTGGGCAGCTGTGCACATACCACCTAGTATCTAACAACCGGGACTGAGAAGGGGAAGACCTGGAAGAAGGATGAAGGGAGAAACACACCACCAGTTTGTGAAAGGACAAATCATACTTCCAAGGCAGCAGATGCACAAACGCAACAGCTCACTGTCAGGGAGATGGGGAAGGACTAGCAAAAAAGAACCCGAGTGACTGCCCAGAAGTGTGGATTCATGAAGCCTGCCAATGTGTCAGGGCTGACATATAACGGCTCCGCTTAGAGCCTGGGCTGAGGCAGGCTATCTCTCAGATGTTAAAAGCGTGTCAGCAAATTTCACCAAATTCTCCACAGCCACTCGCTCAAATTCTATCCGCTATTCCACTTGAGTCCAAATGGATGTATTAGAATCAGATCTCTCATGAAAATAGAAAGCTGATTAATTTTGACATTTCTACACTCATTCTTTTTACCCAATTTTAGCAGAATTCAGAGAATCATGCCTACCTCCTGCCTTTTCAATGTCCAAAGCCATTCTCAAAACAAAAGCCAGCTATAAAGTACTGTCAGAAGAGCACATGTGCCCGTGATTCCATCCTCCACTCTTTCAGGTGTTTAGGGCTTTGCAGAGTAGATAGCAAAAGATTTAAAGGATACTTAACAGACTTGAGGAATTCATCCTCAAATGTATTATTTATAATCTCCTTTAAATAATAAACGATGGTTATTAAATAATCAAATAATTATAATATATAATCTATCATAATGGTTATATAAGATATTATGGCATAATATAATATTAATAATTAAAATACATCAAATACTTGTCTACTAAACAATTATTGGGTGTTTACTACAAGTCAGGCAATAAAAGTAGGCTCTGTGCATTAAAGATGAGCAAAACCCGGGCGCCTGGGTGGCTCAGTGGGTTAAAGCCTCTGCCTTTGGCTCAGGTCATGATCNAGCCCTGCATTGGGCTCTCTGCTCAGTGGGGAGCCTGCTTCCTCCTC
>LNAC01000091.1:8210025-8286974 GCA_002007465.1 Ailurus styani
AAAAAAAAAAAAAAAAAGATGAGCAAAACCCGAATCACAGCTCTCAGGTAGTCTAGTAGAGAGGATGTTCAATCAATGTGTAGGTTTTTTTTCCTTTCCATATTATACATCACCTGTTTTTATATGTGTGTGTGTGTGTATATATGAAATATATATATGAAATATATATTTTATGTAGGCTCCACACCCAGCATGGAGCCAAATGTGGGGCTTGAACTCACAACCCTGAGATCAAGATCTGGGCTGAGATCAAGAATCGGACCCTTAACTGTCTAAGCCACCCAGGTGCCCTAATATGTAGGTTCTTTAATAGAAGTCTCTATAGGGTACACTGGGGAGGAGGAAATATAGGAATATTTAGTGTAAATATTAAATGGGTGGTTAGCACAATTGATTAAAACATGGCAATGAAGTCATTCCCTCTAAACATGGGTTCATGCCTATGGAGGCCAGTTCTCTGCATTCTGTCACAGCCACAATGTCAGTCTCCCAGCCTTAAAAATATACCCTCAGTTCATGAGACTTTGAAAGATAGTGTAATTAGATTATCAACAACTTGTCAACTATTTTCAGGAAGATAAATAAAAAAGAAAGGTATACGTACACACAGTAGGAACTCAATAACTATGAATTCCTTTTCCTTCCTAGAGTGGTGAGATGCAGGACTCTAATGGCTCTCAGGTTCTGTCCTGAACCATCAAGTAGAAAGAACAGTCCCAACTTGTCCTTTTACCCTCACAGTATTGTGAAGATCCAATGAGGAAGCAGATAAAGTGCTTTTGAAAACATGGAGTGCTACACAGTTTTACAATAATGAATTGCATAGACATCCCTGAAAGATATTCTGAATTTTCCCAGCGTAAATCAATAGCTAAACTTTTTCTAGAGAGGCCAAAACTTGAATCGCCCAGGGCTGCCTGTCTACCTCAGCTCCCAGGCTTGTTTAGAGTTCAGTTCTCTATTTTATTCTGCCCTTCAAAAGGGACAGATCTGTTCATTTCTCACCTCATAGCTCATGCCTTGTATAGTTCCAGAAAACCTACGCGCAATTAAACAAAATAAGTGTCCTAGAAGCAATGAGAGGTTAGGAATGGCTCTTTACAAAAAACCGGAAAAAGAATGGTGAAAAAAATTTAATAATAATAGTTCAATGTAAGTAAAGATGTTACTTAGATACTACAACTTGACATTTATTACTTCTTACCTTCTTGTTCCTGGTTCTTTATTTTTATTGGTGAAATTATCCAGAGATACTTGAAATTTGTCCGCAGAAAGGCTTTCAGGATTCTGGCTTATAGGATAGTCACTACTTTTCTCTGAAGTTAATACTGCTTTAAATGGAATAAGAAAACAAAGAAATCTACTTTATTGCCTTGTCCTGATGGTGGTAATTCAGGTGAGGATATTGATTTTTTTCAAAAGCAGAAACCTGTGACAATCAAATTGGTTTTTAAACAAGTATATCAGACAGAATTTTGTAAACATAAGTGATGCAGCACCAGATGAAACTAAATGACTCAAAAATAGTAGGGACAATGAATGGAAACACGTTAGGATGGAGTAAATGAAGACACCTGGTTGAGACAAGGCTGGAAAAAACATACTTTTTTTGGCCCAGAATGATAAGGAAAGAAGAATAGGAAATGAATTTTTATCTCTGCAGCAAAATAAACTATTCTGAAATCCCTTTAGATAACAGCAAAGAGAAAGTACTGGAAAGCACAAGCACATTCCCTACTGCCTCCACATCAAAAACTGTAGAGGATGGGGGTCTGAGCTTTTTGCACGTGTAGGGAAATAAGAGGGGAGCGGTCGGATGAGAAAGAAAAAACAGGTGACATTTTGCTTCCCATTTTCAACGACTAAGAAAAAAGACAAACCAAAAAACCAACACACACAAAAACCAAGGTGGCTGATAAGGAACCTTGAAGTAATCTATGGAACTGCTGATGAAATGGCACAGGAAAAGGAAAACACACACAACAGATCCAAGGCACAGTTCTGGCATGTTAGTGCATCCTTTTTATTTATTAACTCCTCCAAATGTATTATTGTACCACTGCTTTCTAGGAAATGCCTTCAAGGCAGAAATCTTTTAAAAAGCAAAAACAAACACTTAAAATTACAAATGTCTTCTACCCATTAAAAAGTCACTGATGACTATAATTTATTTTGAGCTTTTTTTTTTTTAATTTTTTTTTTAATTTATTCATTTGACACAGAGAGAGAGATCACAAGTAGGCAGAGAGGCAGGCAGAGAGAGAGGAGAGAGGAGGAAGCAGACTCCCTGCTGAGCAGAGAGCCCGACGCGGGCCTCGATCCCAGGACCCTGGGATCATGACCTGAGCCGAAGGCAGCGGCTTTAACCCACTGAGCCACCCAGGCGCCCTATTTTGAGCTTTTATTAGAAAAGCTCAAATGCTTAAACCAAAGGCAGAAAGTTTTAAACAAAAGGCTACATTAATTAAGCTGTTTTTTAAGTCACTGGGTAGCCTGGGGGGAAATAATCATCGACTCCTGAGTTATTCCTCAAATGCATTATTTCTAGGTTCCTTTATGCCTCTTTTTTGGACCTGTGCATTTCTAGAAACACAGGAACTCCCCCAACTGCTGAAAGCAAGCAGTCTTACAGTGAACCAGTAGGTTTTTCTTTCAACTGTGTATCATTTCCCCCCAAATACAGGGTGATAATTCATAAAAGGTAATGTGTAGTTTCTAAGGAATCACACCAAACAGAATTAACCACTGGAAAGGGTTAAAAAAAAAAAAAAGTGAGGGGCACCTGGGTGGCTTTGGTTCAGGTCATGATCCCAGGGTCCTGGGATCAAGCCCTGCTTTGGGCTCCCTGCTCAGTGGGGAGCCTGCTTCTCCCTCTTTCTCTCCCCCTGCTCATGCTCTTACTCTCTCTCAAATAAATAAAATCTTAAAAAAAAAAAAGTGAAAAGGTGCAGGGCAGGGAGGAGTCTCAGACACAAACAGATATTAAAGTCATTCCATTGTCTAAACATTTGGCATATGAGCTGCTCTTTTTTCTTTTTTTTCTTAAAGATTTTATTTATTTATTTGACACATAGAGAGAGAGAGATCACAAGTAGACAGAGAGAGAGGGGGAAGCAGGCTCCCCGCCGAGCAGAGAGCCCGATGCGGGCCTCGATCCCAGGACCCTGAGATCATGACCTGAGCCGAAGGCAGAGGCTTTAACCCACTGAGCCACCCAGGGGCCCTGGTCTCCCAGTTTTAAAAAAATAATAGTAAAAATAAATAAATAAATAAACAAACAAATAAATAAATAAATAAAAATTGGTGAAATACAAATAAGTCTAGAGTTTCATTTGTTACTAGTAATGTACCAGCCTTGGTTTCTTGGGTCTCACAAAAGCATCGTGGTAATGTAGGGTGATATTAAGGAAACCAAAGCTAGATAAGTGGTAGAATTCCTACAGGAACTCTCTGTACCATCATTGTCACTTTTCTGCAAATCTAAAATTATCCGAAAAAGCACGTTAAAAAAATATGTCCGTACAGTTGAAGGTAAACAAAACTACCCTTCCTAGATCAAGAAGTTTGCTTGAGGGACACCTGGGTGGCTCAGATGGTTAAGCATCTGCCTTCAGCTCAGATCATGATCCTGGTGTCATGGGATGTATAAAAATATAGCATTTATGAAATTTTAAAATGAAGGAAAGCCACAAGAAACATGTCTGCAGATCTTCAGGAAAAAATGAATGCATACACACAACACTCCAAAGAGGAGACAGTGGATTTACACATATATTCAAAGCCAGACAACATTTTCTATAGTGTGCATTAACATGGAAAGTCTAGTCTGTTTTTAGACTGAAGATGGTGAAAGCACCCCAAAGAAGAGAACTGTGCTGGGGAAGAGACTCTGGGCTTCATTATCTGGGAGAGGAACTAAATGAAGGTACGGTTACAAAGAAAGCATTTAAGGAAATACATTTTGAACCACTGCCATAGCAACAGAGTCCTGAGCTTCTCATGCATGAGCTACTGTTTCTCCCTGAACACAAAAATACTGCAAGGCACATTCTGGGACCAGGGCCACACTCTTCTAGAGAATTAAGACTTGAGTTCCTAGAAAGACGAAAAGGCAGGGTGTAAGGCCCCCAGCAGGGCTGAGGAAGGGAGCAATGAAGAAGGAACCTTCACATGAAGTGCTGGGTAGCTATCACGGAGACAGTAGTGAAGAACATTCTGGCAGGGCTCACTACACCTGCCTGCCCCTAAGCGGCAGCCCTCCCCCCCACACCGGGGAACCCGTGCCTGCGCATAACCTCTCACCTATGTGTCTGTGGATCTGCCCCTATTTACAATCTTCCTGGTGTGCTGTCTTCCACGAGGCTCTGTCCAGTTAAAGACTCAAACTTGCAGCTCACTTTTCCTTCATTTATGCCACATTATTCCTCAGCTCAGTGCTCACTTCTTTTTCTTTTTTTTTAAGATTTTATTTATTTATTTGACAGAGAGAGAGCACAAGTAAGCAGAGCAGCAGGGAGAGGGAGAGAGAGAAGCAGGCTCTCTGCTGAGCAGGGAGCCTGATGCCGGACTTGATCCCAGGACCCTGGAATCATCACCTGAGCTGAAGGTAGTTGCTTAACCAACTGAGCCACCCAGGCGCCCCTCAGTGCTCACTTCTTACAGGAAGTCAGCTCTGATCAATTCCAAGCTGCCTGGTTACTCCAAATGCCTTCTCTCAGAGGTCCATGTGGTCTTGCTGAGGACCATGATGCTGTGATAAAGTGCCTGCCTCTCCTGCAGAACTGGACTTTTTGTGGATCATGCTGCAATTTCTGACACCTGGGACAGCTCTCTCTCAAAACCAAAACACACATTAAATATGGCTTTGGGACCCGACACCACTGTTAAAAGGAGTAGGACTGAGTGTTGTTTTTTTTTTCTTTTTTTAAGATGTTATTTATTTGACAGACAGAGAGAGATCACAAGTAGGCAGAGCGGCAGGCAGAGAGAGAGGGGGAAGCAGGCTCCCTGCTGAGCAGAGAGCCCGATTCGGGGCTCGATCCCAGGAGCCTGAGATCATGACCTGGGCCAAACGCAGAGGCTTAGCCCACTGAGCCACCCAGGTGCCCCTAGTGTTGTTTTTTTCTAAGCTTTCTAGAATAAAGGGTTGCCTGGTTCTGGTCTCTCCCATCACACTCACTTTCCTATGGGCTCTCCATAGCATCTCCTCATTGTGGGTACTCAGTCAGACGATGACACTTCATGGTTGTCTTGGTTACTCTATAAGGTAAATTAGTTGTGAGCAGGGGCCAGAGGCAAGGCTCTAAATAAAATTACCCATGGAGTGACTCAGCAAATGTATGCTGAGCAAAGAATATAAAATGTTGGAGTTAGGCCCACACTTTTTTTTTTTTCCTAAGATTTTATTTATTTGAGAGAGCGAGAGAGCATGAGCATGAGGGGGAGGAGAAGCAAAGGGAGAGGGACAAGCAGACTCTGCTCTGAGCATGGAGCCAGATGTGGGGCTTGATGCCAAGACCCTGAGATCATGACCCGAGCCAAAATCAAAAGTCAGATGCTTAACAGACTGAGCCACCCAGGCGCCCCAGGCCCACACTCTGTAGAAGGATAAAAGTTTAGGGAAGAGAAGAATTCCGCTTAACATACCAGAGTTTGGACAATATGACAAACCTTTTTCTGATGTGTTTTGTTCCGGATTGAGCAGATCCTCCGGGTCACAGGAATCTGCAATGAGGGAAGGGGAGCTGCGAGAAGGCTGGCTCCCATGCTGCTCTAACACGGCTTCCAGTTCGGCCATTTCCTGCTGGAGCTTTATCAGGTTATCTTGCATGGTATCTCTCTGCTGTAAACACAAGAAATGACACCAGGAAAGTCACACTCTTTTAGCAACTTGCCTGAGAGCAAGAATATGTCACACCAATTAATTTTAGCATGGAAACGGAAACCACCTAGGTATGGAATTAGGAGTTCTGGCTGACCACCTTTTAATCCAACCACATTCCTGCAATTAGTGCCCATGAAATTATTTCAGAATGATGTTAGAGTGGGGAAAAAAACTCCTCAAATTCCCAAATAGACTTGGCTTTATTGTGGTGTCCTTTCAAAGCTGGTTTTTTTCTTTTAAAGACGGGGACTAAAAGAAAACAATGAAGGTACTCAAACACAATATTTAAAATTAGCATGATTCTGTTAACATTGTACACAGGCTGCGTTTCACAGATTTGGTACCGTAGGACTCTTAGATTTGGATTAGTTCATAAAAATAACGTCTGATTTCTGGAAGGTGAGGACTCTTCCTTTTCTGTGATTCTTTGACCATTTAATTTCTAGAAGAGAGAGAACAAAGAGCTAATCCATTGATTTATCTACTTGTTCCTTCAACAACTATTTGCTATTACATGTGAGGCACTGTTCAAGTGCTGGGGATTAGAGCCCTCATGGTGTTTCCATCCTGCATGCAGAGAGGGTACCTAGAGATCACAAGCTGGAGGGAAGGATCTAGCAGGAAAAGACCTGGGAAATCCTATAAGGACAGTTATTGTTTTCAATTCAAGATAACGGGCTCTTCTTGCTGACGGGGCTTCTGATGTTTGTTTCTCCATTTCAAGAAGAAATCTGCTAAGTCTTAGGTTTTTGATAAACAAAGTACTTGGTAAGTAAGGAGCTTTCCAAAACACACATTTCAGGGCACCTGGGTGGCTCAGTGGGTTAAAGCCTCTGCTTTCGGCTCAGGTCATGATCTCAGCGTCCTGGGATGGAGGCCCGCATCAGGCTCTCTGCTCAGCAGGGAGCCTGCTTCCTCCTCTCCCTGTCTCTCTGCCTGCCTCTCTGCCTATTTGTAATCTCTCTCTCTGTGTCAAATTAAAAAAAAAAAAAATCTTCAAAACACACATTTCTTCATCACCGTTAGAAGGAATATCAATGGTTGCTGGCAAACCCCAGAGAAACAGACTGTTTCACCCTCCATTGCTTCTGATCCTTGCAAATGACTTTGCCCTCCACTAAAAACAAGCCACGACTTTCTCCCGCGACACCGAGTTCACAGTTTGCAGGTTTTTATGGCCAGAAAATGTATTCCCAGTGTCACAAGGCTTCTACTGCTGCCCTGAGACCGCCCTCCTGCCAACATCTGCAGCAGCGCCATTGCCACCGCGTGGCGCTTGTGGGTAGTTCTGTCGCTGATCACACCCTGGCTAGGGGGCTGCCTCCGTAAATCTGGCAGGAAACCCAGGGCGCAGCTATCTGATAAGCTTCAGAAGCCATATTAGTCACTTCTGGCATGACCATCACATCTAACCTCTCTGTGGCCATTAAATAGGTTAGAAAAATCAGGAAAAATAGTAACAGGAGAACTGTAATTAGAGAACTTTCCTTTGGGTTTTCCCAAAGGAATTACTTTATAACCTAAATTTCCTTGTAGGTAATTGCCCAGATACTTTCGGGAGACCAAAACCAAATTGCTTACAGAGGCTTTTTTTTTTTTTTAATTCTAATTCTTAAGTGTTTCTGGAATTAGCCCTATTCTTCTTTTCTATTCCCAACATGCTACTCTGATCTCTTTTAATACAGCTGCATTACTCTGGAAGTTCTTTAAAAGCCATGTTTATCATGTCTGTTTCTTCCATAAGGACCTTAGTGGTATACCACTGCTCAGATAAGTCAATACTTTCTGAACACTATATAATTATTAGTCATTACTGCCCTCAGGATAAAGTTCAATTTTCTAAGCATAGCATTCAAAAGTCCTTACACACCCTGATCTTTTATATCTTCCCTCAACTACCCATATGGCCTGTTTTGCAGTCACACAGGACAACTCTGCTTTCTGGACATGTCATGCCTTTGTCTTTGCCTCGATTGCTGCCTCCTTTCCCTTTCTACCTGGAAAAATTCTTCTCCTTCAAGGCCCAGCTCAAATGGCTCCTTCAGAAGTCCCCACCACCCATCTACATCTACTATCAGGAACAGACGATCTCCCACTACCTCATTTATACTGCTCATGCATTAGTATATGGAAGTGGAATACTGACCCTTCTTGAGGAGAGGAAACCTTCTTTAATCATTTTTGTATGCCCAATGCCTAGCAGGTCGTTAAGTACTCAGTAAATGTTTACTACAGAAATGAATGAATGAATATAGTTAATCAGTCTTTGATTAAAAAAAGATACTAATGGTACCAAATTAGGATTTCTCTCTCTCCTATATACTTCTCCTTAGTTTGATTAAACAGGTAGAGGGAAAAGATCACCTTCAATCATTTTGCCTGTTTGTGCTACTCTAGATTTAGGTTAGCCAGAAAATCTGACCTTAAGTCTGTTTTGGGGTAGATGCTTGCTAAAAACAATTTGCAAAATGCATCTCGAACAAACAGACATATCTCTGTGAATAAGATCAGGAATAGGAAAAACAAGGAGGCTGGACAGAATCAGAAACCAGGACCTACAACCTTAAAACACAAGGCACAAAAAGGTGAAAGGCATTAAAAAAAAGAAAACAAGTGAAAGGCATTAGTGAAAGGTCGACAGAGCACCAAGTCCACCCCCAGAGAGGATCATGGAGTTGCAGAGAAAAGGCCTCCTTAGTCTTCTTGTTCATTTAGTCACCATGGCAATCCTGTAGGCGGGGAGAACACTGGTGACAACTCAGGTACAGAACAGGTTTCCTCCTGACTCCAGCAGGTTTGAGTTCTTGAGGGATCTGCTCTGCGGGCAGTAGAAGACAAGCCCTTTCTTTCTATAGTCCTCACAGCAATGCCAAGAATTAGAAGATTTAAAAACTGGATACCACCTGGTATTGGCAAAGGTACAGGGAAATGGGAAACATCAAGTACAACGGGGGCTGGAAGAATATAGATTTGTTTAATCTTTCTAATTGTTTTAATCTTTCTGAAGAACAATTTAACAATATGTATCAAAGACTAAACATTTCAGTCCTAGGAATTTATACTAAGGAAATTATTGGGAACATGGGCAAGTATTTAGCTATCAAGATTCTGCTATAGGGGCGCCTGGTTGGCTCAGTCTAAGTAGAGCATGAAACTCTTGACCTTGGGGTTGTGAGTTTGAGCCCCACGATGGGTGTAGAGATTACTTAAAAAATAAAAAATAGGGCCTGGGTGGCTCAGGGGGTTAAAGCCTCTGCCTTTGGCTCAGGTCATGATCTCAGGGTCCTGGGATCGAGGCCCGCTGAGCAGGGAGCCTGCTTCCTCCTCTCTCTCTCTCTGCCTCTCAGCCTACTTATGATCTCTCTCTCTCTCTCTCTCTCTCTCTCTCTCTCTCTCTCTGTCAAATAAATAAATAAATAAAAATCTTTAAATCAGAGAAATACAAATCAAAACCACAGCGAGATACCACCTTACACCAGTCAGAATGGCTAAAATCAACAAGTCAGGAAACGACAGATGTTGGTGAGGTTGCGGAGAAAGGGGAACCCTCCTACACTGTTGGTGGGAATGCAAGCTGGTGCAGCCACTCTGGAAAACAGTATGGAGATTCCTCAAAAAGTTGAAAATGGAGCTACCCTACGACCCAGCAATCGCACTACTGGGTATTTATCCTAAAGACACAAAGGTAGTGATCCTCAGGGGCACGTGCACCCGAATGTTTATAGCAGCAATGTCCACAATAGCCAAACTATGGAAAGAACCTAGATGTCCATCAACAGATGAATGGATAAAGAAGATGTGGTATATATATACAATGGAATACTATGCAGCTATCAAAAGAAACGAAATCTTGCCGTTTGCAACGACATGGATGGAACTGGAGGGTATTATGCTGAGCGAAATAAGTCAATCAGAGAAAGACAATTATCATATGATCTCTCTGATATGAGGAACTTGAGGGGCAGGGTGGGGGGTCGTGGGGGGTAGGGAGGGAAAAATAATGAAACAAGATGGGATGGGGAAGGACACAAACCATAAGAGACTCCTGATCTCACAAAACAAACTGAGGGTTACTGGGGGGTGGGAGGGTAGGGATAGGGTGGATGGGTTATGGACATTGGGGAGGGTTTGTGCTTTGGTGAGTGCTGTGAAAGATGTAAGCCTGATGATTCACAGACCTGTACCCCTTGGGCAAAGAATAAAAATAAAATTAAAAAAAATAAAAAATAAAATAAAAATCTTTAAAAAATAAAAAATAAAAGATATTACCATAGTGCTGTACATAATAGCAAACTGTGCCTCTTAGCCTGCAACCCTCATATTCAGCAACAGGTCATATAAATCATGGCTTATTCAAAAGACAGAATACTATATAGTAATTAAAAATGAATCACTGAAGAAAACTTAATGACATAGAAAAAAACGGCATTATAATGTAAGTACATGGAGTATGATATAAATATATATATACTTTAAGATTTTATTTATTCTTTTGACAGAAAGAGACACAGCAAGAGGGGGAACACAGCAGGGAGAGTGACAGAGGGAGAAGCGGGCTTTCCACCGAGCAGGGAGCCCGATATAGGGCTCGATGCCAGGACCCTGGGATCATGATCTGAGCTGAAGGCAGACACTTAATGACTGAGCCACCCAGGCGCCCCTGATATAAATATTTTTAAAAGATAAGGTGTACACATGCCCTTGTGCACACACATGAAGAAGAATGAAGAATATTAGTAAGTTAATAATAATTATGACTGGGTAACCCACATGTTATAAAATGTGTGCACACGGTATAAAAGTCAAGGCACAAAAGGATATTCAGGGAAAGTAGGGCTTCCTCCTTCTCCTCCCCATCTTCTATTTTCCCACTCCGAGGTCAACTACTACTACCTGTTCTGTGAAGATGATGGTGTTAATCTTTAAATGCTGGGATAGAGTGCTTTTCTGAGACTATTCTCTCTGCAGTACTGAAACTCATGTTATCAAATGCCATAGATATGACCCTTGCCATATCTTATTCCATTCGTAAGTAACCCCAATATTGGGCTTGACATAGGAAGTAAAATTGTGTACTTTCTTTTTTAAAGAAAAAAGAGGACTTACAGGCACCAAAGAACAAACTACTACCAGATTAGAAGAGAGAACAAAAGAAATCTCCACGAAACAAGGAAAGGCTAGATCGTCTCTAACAGAAAGAGAATTCTGTAGGCTCCACTTTGGTCCTGAGAATAAATACACTCCTCTCTTTGATATGGTGGTGCTTTCATAGATATTTTTTGCTATGGGGAGAATTGGTTTTGAAGGTTTAGCTTATTCATTAAATTCAGGTTTGGGTGTTCTCAGCCAGCTGGTATGTATGTGTGTGTGTGAAATAAAAGGCAGCATGAGTTCGGTTCATATGCTTACAGTCTACTTTGAGGAGACAAGGTACCAAATACAACTGTTAGGCCATTAATTCTAAAGGATGATACAAGCAAATGTCAGAATGTGGGGTGCACGCTACCGAATGCAGAGGACACGACAGACAGACAGACAGACACACACACATCCACACAAACTTTTACCTGAGTGGTTAAAATATCACTCTGAGAGGACAACCTCGAACAGGCTTCAGAGAGGCTTGTTTCGCTCTCATACCCGGATGCCGCTTCACCTTAAATGATGATAAAAATAGCTTCAGATGCAGAAAGAGACAGCACATACTGCAACTTGCCATACCCCTGTCCTCCCACTGGCAGGACAAACTTCACTTTCGTGTTATGCAAAATGATTACGCTCGTTTGGGGACACCCGGATTTCCTCTTGGAAATCCTAACAACGAAAACCAGAAACAAGTCCGCCAACAATTAGATCTCACTCAAACAGAGAAGATGTGCTAGCTGGGTAAAGCACTTTTAAGAAAAGGCACCTTAGGAGAAACATGTGTAAAGTTTAAGAAGCAGTGACTTTAGTTGCACTTGGAAACTTGTAAAATGTGCTCCCCCACAAGGCATCAACAGTTAGCTCATTTCTAGATATGGACAGGGGCAAACACAGAAACCTGGTTCCAATACCTAAGTCTGAATCCACACTCTGGTCTTCTTCGTGATTATCTTCTTCCAGACCAACTTCCCTTTCATCATCATCTGAAACCAATTCCTTGTCACTCAGAATATCCAGGTTTTCAGACTGATGCCTCACTTGTTTGGAAGGAGGATCAAACATCAAGAAAGGATCCTGGGTATTTGTATTAACAGTCAAGTCTTCCAAAGCACTGCACTGGGAAGAAAATAAGCTACCAGAACACCTCGCTTCCTCACTCAGGTGATGTTCCTGGGATGCCTTTGCTGATGGTACCTGGTTACTGAGGTCACTTAAACTACTCTTCAGTGAGTCTAGGTTCTCCTCTGTTTTCTTAGACAGACCCTCTGGGGCAACAGCATTGTGACTGGTAGACTGAGGTGTGTTGCTTCCTTTACCAAATAGTAAGTGTTGAAAGCAGGGAAGCTCTTCCTCCTCACTAGACGTGTTCTCTTCTGAGGACTCTAATTTCCTGGCCCTTCTTTGGTGACCCCGGGCCAAACATGTATCGTCTAATGGGCTAGGGCTCCTTCTGAATTCTCCTTTCTGGACACTTTTGCTAAAGACAGCAGATCTTTCCTTAATGTCACTTTCAGTAAAGCTGACTTTTCCCTTTATTTTGTCACCATCTAATAGGTCATCAGGTGTCTCCAAACAAACCTGAGAAGCATGACTACTTCCTGTAGGTTGTTCGGGGTTATCTGAAATTAGACATGGGGAGAAATCTGCATTAGCAGACAGAACTACGCCTTCATTTTCTCCTTGCCTTTTCATTTCTGAATGTTTACAATTACTTACAGGAAGGCTTTGCATGTAGACTTCAGGTTGCATAAGACCTAACCTGAGCATAGCATTTAATTTAGGTCCTCGGTTTCTACCTAGTTCTGCCTGAATGTTTTCACCACTGGAACCTACTTCATTAATACTAGAGCCTACTTCATTCACACTGGAACCTACTTCATTAACACTGCTTGAGCTGATTTCTTTCAAAGAGCTTTCTCTAATGTTATTTTGGCTAATTGTGCTCACTGTACTCTGAATGACGCTCTCACTTCCCACTGCTCTTTCAGGTGACACTGAATGCTGCTCAAACCTTTCTTCTGACGGGTTTTTCTTACATAGAGTTTTAACAGATGATCTGATGGGAGAAGGTGGTGGTACATGATAAGGGTTTTGGGAAATTCCATGGTTATTTGCAATAAGGAGTTCAGTTTCCTTGCCTCTGAACTGAGATGACTGACAAAGGCTAGAGCCTCCTTTGATGCTACATTTGGCATTATCGCCTGGCTTGTGAGCTTTCTGACTAACTGCAGAAAAGCCTGCAGTTGCATGGACTGCCTGCATGTGTTGGATTTCAGACTCTTTCTTTCCCTGATTCTCTTCTTTTTGTCTACATTCAAGAGTGACTTTTGGACTTTGTTTCCTTAAGGCCCTGGAGTGGGCACAGACCGTTGCATAGTCCCTTTCTGGATCTCCTGGATATGAAAACAGAGCAAATGACTGACGCTTTGAAACCTTGAATGTATTGCATAAATACTGTGTATCAAGTTCACTCTCTTCCACTTCTATGCTTGTCTCCTGAGGGTGGTTATCTTTGCATGTCAATGGATCCACAAAACCCTCTGGGTCATTTCTAGTATCTTTAGAACAACCATAGGTAGGTTCCTTGGGGTTTTCAATTGCTGCGCACAGACTCGCATGTTGATTTGGTGCAGTTTTTGGCCTCCTTAGGGTGTCAGCTTCCAGTAACGAGATACTGTCCGAAGTGCCGTAATCAGTCTCAGGTACCAAGGAAATACTGGTACTCTCTACAAAGCTTTCAATTTGCAAACCTCTTCTTTCACTCAATAGCAGCTCTTTGGGATCTCTGGTACTACCAGACATGTGAATCATTCTTCGGCTCTCTTCTATTTCTTCTCTTTGAAGGCTAGGGTTGACAAACTCTTGAGGTTTTTTAGAACTTGAACAGTTAGCAAAAAACCCCCGTACGTTTGTTAAATTTAGCTCTGGAGAAGCATGACTGGCAGGTCTCTTATTTATCTGTTCACCTGGCTTACTACCCTTCTTGGCTCCAGTTGCAGGTTCTTTATCTTCCGTGAGTTGAAGTGTTTTGCTGTGCCTGACTGGCATTTGGTCCACATGTTGTTTCTTCATCTCTTCACCGCTAGAACAACTATCGATCTGTAGTTCCCTATGATCAGGCGGGCTTGGATTTCTACTGACTACGAATTCAAGCGCATAAGCGTGCCTGGTGGAGGACTTCCTCCTCAGCCTGTTCTTCTTAGGGGCTTTCAAACTGGAGCTATTTAATTCCAGTTCCATATTGCTTATACTACTGCTTATCGGTTCAGCTTTGCTTCTAAAAGCAGATTCTTTTTCCAATGATTCTGTTGGGTTAGCATTTTTCTCGGTCTGAACATAATCACCTTTTGTTTCATTATCAGGACCATTACTTGTAACATTCATCACATGACCACTTCGTTTGATTTGGTCGGTTCCCTCAACTAGCTTTTCAGGAGTCTCTGGGACAACGGCCAAATCTACTTTCTTGATAAAATCCTCAGGATGAAGGCCTGATGTAGTTCTCCTTTTATGCTTTGCTTTATTCGTGAGGGGATGGGCTTGCATTGTCTGAGGTTCTACAGCACACGTTCCTATAATTAGATCTTCATTCATGTGGCTCACATTAAGGAGGTTTGCCTTCCTCCGGTAGGTTTTCCCAAATATTTTATCTTCGATATTACTCTCTACTGGCTTGGTGTGGACTCTTTCGCTTTCACATATCAAAGAATCCTGAGGCTCACTGGCCATTAAGTCTATTTTCTCAGAAGAACCAGAATATGCATCCACTTCATTTGGAACTTCTATTGCACCAGCTACTTCAGTATTCGATTCAGATCCCCCATCATGTGAGTCATCGGAAGTTAACATTTCATCACTTCTGGAAAACCACTCATTAACTTTCTGTATGCTACTATTCAGTGTTATCCAAGGAACATCTTGGGAATCTCTAGGACTGTCAGAGCATGGAGGTTTCTGCGTCTTCAGTTCTTTTTTCCCACACAGGGGATCGGCAGTCAGAAGTACCTTTCTCTCTCTGCTGGGAGTCTGCCTATCATTACATGTTTCCTTACTTTCAGCCCATCTGTTCTGTTGGCTCCTTGCTAAGCCAGGCTGTTTGCTTTTATTACAGAATTCAGCCTTTTCTACATTCATTCTGTCTTTAGTGAGTAATAAACTGCTGTTCTCATGCTGTAATGAGCTGGCATGAGTATTTGTGCCACATGGCTCCACATGCAAGTTTGAAACAGAAATACCCTGATACTTTTCTGGATGCTTCTCAGTTGCATGCTTCTCAATGGTGGTCAAATCTTTATTACTGGATTGATGATGTTCAATATTTGTTATGTCCTCAGATATTTCACAAGCAGCTGAAAGTATACAAAAACAACAAGGTGCTTAAAAACTGAACTTTGTGAAAAAAACGTACGCTTAATACAACTTGGGGGTGGAAATAAAGCACCTGGCTATTTTTAGAAAAACTAACCTCATAAACAACCAAGTATACTGAAGATGTAGCTCGTGTACTTTCACAGAATTCCTATTTATCTAGATTCTCATTATTTCCACTGAAAATACTTAAAATTTTAATTTCAGAATTCTCCCTGTTCATAAACCACACCTCCTATTTGCCCTAATCCCTGACGGTGGACTAAAAGCAGACTGGGCATCAGATATACAGTGGTCTGTTCTATCTTCAGACTCATACTCCCTATATTTAAATACCAGTGTACAAAAGATGAAACACAAACACATCAATTAAAAGTAAAAGGCAATAACCAGTTGCATAGGGTACTATTATAATCACATCAGCCTCCTGCCATTGAAACAGATCAGCCTGAACCATGACATTTGAGAAAGACATTCTAACTCTGCAAAGAGATGTTGTGAATTATGAATGTCACAAATGGTCTTCAGAATGATCTGATTATAGTACTTGAATCTACTCATTCTCTCTTCAGTGCCTGTTAAGTTGGGAAGACTTGTCATTACCCTTTCTTGCAGGATTCAAACTGGCTTCAGCCCTGGCTCCTTGAGGGGTGATTTGTAACAACTCGTTGTCTCCCACACTACAGAGAAAAGACAGAAGCCTCGATGAGAAACACTAGTCTTACACTCACAAAGTTGTCAAATAAGCAAGATCAAGTATTTCAGCTCCTCTAGGTATGATTGCAGTAAGCTGATCAATTTGATTGACTTTCTGAAATTTGCATTCTGCTTCAGTAACTTTCAGTCAAAATCAAATGGTCAAAGACTGAGGAAAAACAGTCACAAAAATCAGAGGATTCGCATAGATACACTGCTTTACTGACAGGCAGAAGAGAACAAAATTTAAATGAGACAAACAATAGCCCAAAGATAGTAAAGGGAAAAAACCAACATCATTTAAAAGTGTATCTTAGTGAGAAAGTAAGAGCAAAGATACTTAAAAGGAGCACTAGGATAGAGCGGACATTCCAATGGAACGGAACATTGCCTCTGTGCTTCTCTTCCAGCTAAAAAACACTTCCTCCCAGTGAGAGATTAGGAAAAACATTTGCAAACAAGATCTGACTGGCAATCGTATCACCATAGTTCAGACAAGCCATCTCAGATCTTAGGGTCAGGCAATAATTCCTAAGGAAAGCAACTTGATAAGTAATCCAGTTGGGGGATGGGTGATTTGTAGATCATTGTATAATTTATGTAAACAAAGCGTGATAGATGGAATTAAGGAACAGAAAGAGAATTGAAAATGAAGTCCTTTAATATTTTCATGAGCCAAAATACTACTGTGCATGAGGAACTAAGTCAGACACAACCATCTGCTGGAAGCAAGTCTGAGCAGAATTCTGTTATTTTAAACTCTTCTGGACTCCACTAAGACAGGTTTTCTCACCTATAAAAAGTAAACAACCTTTAAGGTCTATTCCAATGTCATGATTCTAACCTAAATACCAATCCTTAATATTAATTAACTAAACACAAAAATGCCAACTTCATAGACAAAGGCTCTCTTTAACTCACCTGCAATAACTTGGCTTATTAACTGTATCTTCAGAAGAATCAGATCCTAAAAAAATTCCCCAGATAACAAATCAATAAAAGGATTTTTATCGAAAGGGTTAAACTTATGAAATGTACTTGTTGCACAACAGATATTCATTCAAGAAATATTACTGCACACTCACTATGTATAAAATCTGCAAACACAATGAAACATACAGCAGGTAACGCAGAGAAATGGTTACAAGTACAGGCTCTGATGCCAGAATTCCCAAGTTTGAATTACAGCTCTGCCACTTGGCTAGCTTTGGTATCTTGGCAAAATGTCTTAACCTCCATGTGCCTCTATTTGCTCATGTGTAAAATAAGTACAATAACATTAACAACCTCAGGGGTTTGCCATGCATCTTAAATGAGTTATGCAAGTAAGGCCCAACAGTGCCTGGACCGTGGTAAGTGCTCCTAAATATTATTTTTATGACAACACCCGTTGTCTCGGGACTTATGATCTTTAAGAGAGGAAAAAGCATATAGATAATTTCAAGAGAATCTGGTAAGTGCTATGGTAGACATATGGTGGTGCTTGGGAGCCCAGAGGGTCACTCTTTCCAATTATAAATACATTCTAAAAGATAAGACAATTAGAGAGACCTGTTTGAACTGAGCTCAGCTCATCTTAAAAGTTTTCTTAGTCTAGGACAATGTATCCTGGATCCCTCCAAATGCTGTGGCCATCCCATCATGTTAATTCTTATCCCTATTCTCCATCCTCCCAAAGCATGTTTACACATGCTATAATCAAGACAGCCTTCCTTTTGCTCTCTTTATAAAATAAGGGTCTTATTTTATAAAGAGGTGAGTGCTACATCTTTTATACTATTTGTAACACACTATAAGCCTAGAAAAATACAATTATTTTATTTCCACTTCCCAAAGTTCCTCGCTATTGTATAAATTATGAGGCTTTTGTTATAACTGTTAAGACAATAATCCAGCATTATTCTAAACTTAAAAAATCTGTGTCTCTTACCCAATTCAATGTAGACAGACTTATTCTGAGGCTGTATCTGCTGCTTTGTCCTCAGAGATCTCACAATTCCAAGGTCAGAGAGTTGGACACTAAGACTGGTTTCCTGCTAAGCAGTATAGTAAAGAATGATCAACTAATTGTTGGCCAGTTCTGTGTTTCTTTTCTTGAAGAGAAACTCCAGGCCATGGATGAAACAGGCTATCGTAATTAGCTAAAATTTGACAACTGGAAAAAACAGCTGGCAAACTACAAATCAAAATGTATGAGTTATGTGTGGTTTGAATATTTTTTCCTCTCTCTGTTGTTTTAAACTTTCCTAAACTGAATATGTATTATCTATGTAATTTTTTGAAGAAAAGCGTATTTTGAAGCTAATACTTTGTATAATAGTATAGAAAGGGAATGAGATTCATTTAGTATACATTTCTAATCACATTTGATAACAGGGTTTATGAATAAAAACCCAGCAATCCTACGAACAATCAGTACAGGAAAGAATATTTTAAAATCCAACATTACTTTGATGAAGCTTTCCTTCTTTTTGAGTCCTTCAACATCTACTGAAAAATGAATGCTGGTACGATGAGAACTATTATTTTTAAGATCTGCATTATTCATTCATATGCAAGTAACAACAGAGCAAATCACGGCATTTTCTTTGACAATTACACCTTTTAAGTTGAAGCAATTTTCAAATGGTAAAAACTGACGTTTTCCCCAGGCAACTTTTCAAAGAAAATAAATTAGAAGATACTTCCTCATGCCTGAAGAATTGCCATGATATGATTATTTTAAAAACTAGCAAGCTCGAACTTTAAAGCTATCAGTGACCTCATGGCTATTTTAGACAAGCATCAGAATGGATAAAGCACTAAAGCAGGGGATGGACCCAGAAGGTCTCTCTTGCCCACACTAGGTACATGGACCTTCTCTTGGCTCTTCTAACTCTTGACCAACCACTTAATTTACTATCTTACCTTGTTAACTGCCTTTTTTTAAAAAGAAGTTTTTATTTTTTTAAAGATTTTATTTATTTATTAGACAGAGAGAGAGAGAGAGATCAAAGCAGGAAGGAGAGGGAGAGAGAATCTAAAGCAGACTCTGCATTGAGCACAGAGCCCGACATGAGGCTTGATCTCATGACCCCAGATCATGACCTGAGTGGAAACCAAGAGTTGGACGCTTAACCGACGGAGCAACCCAGGTGGTTCTGACTTTTTATGTTTACTGCCTTTTTATATAAATCCATGTTAACTGTTTACAAACCCATGTTTACTGTCTTTTTATATAAATTCATGAGCATCTAGCACCTTCACTAATTCACAATGCTCAGTAAAGAGATGTTACCAGAATAAATGAAAATGGCCTTACCAAGGTGGAGTTTTCAGGTGCACTCTGTCGAAGTCTTTTGGCACGGTTTCGATAGCCCATACTTTGGATAATAGAAACTTCCTCCTTTAGATGCTCAGGAGAGTTATTTTCTTTTTTTGAAAAGTTATAGCTGTTTGCAACTAAGGAAAACGTTATTGTTGTAGTTAAAAACGATACAGTAACTGTACCAAAGAACCAAAAGAAATCCTGTGTATGTTCTCCCTGGGTTGTTAAGACAATGCATTAAAGCTTACGTATCATTTTTTTAAATCTACTTTGGAAATTCTACTCCTAGGAAACACACAGACTGTCAAAGTTATGTCTAATCTTTTTTTTTCCTACTTCAATACTAACAAATTTGCCCATTAATATCACATTTCATTAAATCCAAGATACCAGTGATGCAAGACACACAATTATTTTCTGAGCCACTTAGAGAGAAAACACACTAAATTAACAAAGGCACACCATAGGTGGTAAACTGCTCCCAATTTTGGAGATGCTAAGCTGTGAAAAATGTGTATCTCAGGACCTATAAAATGAGGTGTGAGATCAGTGGGAATGATTTAAAAAATAAATCACAAAGAGTTAAAATTAACCTAGGCCAAAAGGTGTTATTGCCTCCTCACAGAATAACTGTGATAACTTCCTGAGTTTTAATGGACAGCCACTTGAGCACTGGTCCCTGGGGCTATGCAACACTTACACTGCAATCCTGTATCAAGCTCAAAAGCATGAATGATTTTCAACAGCTCTTCAACAAGTTGACTAAATCTTGTACTTTCTTGTAGGCTTCTGAAATTAAATTGTTTGAGAAAGACACTTAGCAAAGGATTACCAACTTTAAGGACACTAAAATAAGGAAAGATGTGTAAACAAAAAACAGATGTAGCAACAGTAAACAAATTATATTCAGAGAACAGAGCTATTAGTGACATTACACTACAATCAAAACATCATCAACATCAGATCAAACTGTGTGGCAGGATTGGTTGTATTCATAATTTTTTTTTTTTTTGGCCATTCAAGCCTACCAAAAGCTTGTAACTATCTAAAACAACTGTACTCTGAATCCATAGTAGATATAAATTCACTGCATAGAGAACCTACCATTCTTAACACCTGAACCCCATCCACCCAACCTCCTAATTTGAGCTCTCAGGGATTTCTGTGGAATGACGATTACATTACTTCAAAAGCACAGATGTAGTAAAGACTGATGTAGTTTAAAAAAAAAAAAAGACTGATGTAGTAAAGATATTAAGGTTCGAAGCCAAGAATTCTTGAGACGTCTTTGGTGCAAAAAGGTGGTTTTATTAAAGCACAGGGACAGGACCTGTGGACAGAGAGAGCTGCCCTGAAGTCATGAGGAGCGGCCCATTATATACTTTCAAGTTGGGAGGGGGTTAGGGATAGAGTAAGTCTCTAAGGAATTTTGGAAGCAAGGTTTCCAGGACCTTGAGGGGGCTAGTTACGTTTAGGAAAAGGTCATTTATTACCATCTAATAAAACCTTAGTCATGAGACTCCAGATGAATATCGGTGGGTCATATGCTTGGGGGATGACTACCAACATGTATCTTGAGGGGTAGAGATAAAGGATTTTTTATATATTAAAGTAGACTTACAAGATCCTGGAGGGTCAGGCTAAGATTGCCATTTGCCCTTAGCAAAGTGTCAAAGTGAAGGCAGTTGAGTCCCTAGAAGAATGTCACTCTACCTGTTTCAGGGACTTGTCAATGGGCTGTATGTACTAAGGAAGTTTAATAATTTTTCTTCTGCCTTTGTTTCCCACATCATAGATGATAATGTTCAAAGAGAGATTTTGGTTTAGGAAAGTTATAGCACAATATAATTCATTTATTCCTTTAAATATCTGAGTGAATACTATGTGCCAAACATTGAAAAAACAGCGTTGACTAAGACAGAAAAAGCCAGTGCCCTAAGAGAGCTTATATCCTGGCGAGAGGGACCCACAATGTATAAACACACTATGTGTATATAATTAAGTAGAAACAAGCCCAAGAAAGAAAAAGAAAAGCAGTCCCTGGAGATGATGGGGGCAGAATGGTACAGTCCCACTTTAGATAAGACTGCACGTTTTTGCACCATTCAGAAGCATTAGAAAGAGGCAATGAATTGTTAATATCATTTATAAGACAGAGCTACCACAAAACTTTCAAGAAAATGACTTCAGAAATAATTTACTCTGTCAGCCCAACACTCATTTATACATTTTTCTACCAATGAATAGTTTGACAGGAACACCAGCTCTGTTATTAAGGAATTTCTGCTTTTCCCTGCTGTTGTATCCAACCTCCCATCACTACCCAAATTAGATACCTTTTGGTTATATCATTCTTACACAAAGGACACTGTGAAGGTCCTTTCCGCTGGTTGAGAAGTTTCAGCATACAAAATCTGTAAATTATAAAGAATGAAAAGAACAATTCAAGTTACTTTTTTTTTGGTAGAGAGTACTCAAAAGGCAAATAGCCATGAAAAGATAATCTCATGACTGCCCTTAAGAGCCATTTTAAAGGTAATGGCAGGTGAATTACAACCAACGGCTTTAATTGTTTTTATTTTTTTATTTTTTTTTTTTAAAGATTTTTTTTTTTTTTTATTCATTTGACACAGAGAGAGAGATTACAAGTAGGCAGAGAGGCAGGCAGAGAGAGAGGAGAGAGGAGGAAGCAGGCTCCCTGCTGAGCAGAGAGCCCGATGTGGGCCTCGATCCCAGGACCCTGGGATCATGACCTGAGCCGAAGGCAGCGGCTTTAACCCACTGAGCCACCCAGGCGCCCTTTAATTGTTTTTAGATGCTGCATAAGCAGAAAACCAAACTACATAAGCAATGATCTATGAAAACTGAACTTACATGCATATGGATGACTGTTACGATCAAATAAAACTTATTAAAAAGTTAATATGGCATATTTAATGATAGATTCATAATTATTTCCCGCTGAATAATGAGATATAAATGATAAGTAGTTTAAGTAAAATGATTGTAGTTAGTTTAAAAACTCAGCACATCACTACAAAGCTATAGTAAATTAAGACGGTGCGGTGTTGGCATAAGGACAGACATATACATAGATGAAATAGAACTGAAAACACAGAAAAACCCATATATCTAAGGTCAATTGATTTTCAACAATGGCACCAAGACAATTAAATAGAATAAGAATAGTCTACCAACAAATAGTGCTGGGATAACCAAATAGTCACATACAAAAAGAAGAAGTTAGAATCCTAACTCACACAATCCAAAAAAGTTAACTCAAAATGAATCACAGAATTAAATGTGAGAATTAAAACTATAAACCTTTTGACCTTGGGTTAAGCAATGATTTCTTAAATACACAAACAACCTAAAACAAAATAGATACATTGAACTAAATCAAACTTAAGAACTTTTTTTTTTTTTTTAAAGATTTTACTTTATTTCTTTGACACAGAGAGAGAGATCACAAGTAGGCAGAGGAGGAAGCAGGCTCCCTGCTGAGCAGGGAGCCCGATGCGGGCCTCGATCCCAGGATCCTAAGATCATGACCTGAGCTGAAGGCAGAGGCTTTAACCCACTGAGCCACCCAGGCGCCCAAACTTAAGAACTTTTATGCTACAAATAATTACCACAGAGAAAGTGAAGGGCCAGGGGCGCTCGGGTAGTTCCGTTGGTTAAGCATCTGTCTTTGGCTCAGGTCATGATCTCAGGGTCCTGGGATGGAGCCCTGTGTCAGGCTCCCTGCTCAGAAAGGAGTCTGCTTCTCCCTTTCCCTCTGCTCTTCCCCACCTCCCAACTTGTGCTCGGCCTCTCTCTCTCTCTCTCAAATAAACAAAGTTTAAAAAAAAGAAAGGAAGAAAGAAAGAAAGAAAGGAAGAAAGAAAGAAAGAAAGAAAGAAAGAAAGAAAGAAAGTAAGTAAGTGAAGGGCCAGTCCACAGGATGGGAGAAAATATTTGCAAGTCATATACCTGGTAAAAGACTTGTATCCAGGATATATAAATAACTCTTACAACTCAATAATATACAGAGAAATAAACCAACTAAAAATAGGGAAAGGATTTGAATTTTCTCCAAAGGAGATATACAAATGGTCAATAAGCACATAAAAAGGTGCTCAATATTATTAGCCATTAGGAAAATGCAAACCAAACCCATGATGAGATGCTACTTTACATCTACTAGGATGGCCATAATTAAAAATATGTATTGCAGGGGCACCTGGGTGACTCAGTCAGTTAAGGATCTGCCTTCGGCTCAGGTCATGATCCCAGAGTCCTATGATCAAGCCCTGCATCGGGTTCCCTGCTCATTGAGAGCCTGCTTCTCCCTCTGCCTGTCTCCCTGGCTCGTGCACATGCGCGCTCTCTCTCTCTGAAATAAATAAAATCTTAAAAAAAATTTTTAAAAAATGTGTTGTAGAAGATGTGGAGAAA
Source organism: Ailurus styani (assembly GCA_002007465.1). Lineage (NCBI taxonomy): Eukaryota > Metazoa > Chordata > Mammalia > Carnivora > Ailuridae > Ailurus > Ailurus styani. Next base: position 8,233,863 of record LNAC01000091.1, read on the forward strand.
CTGAAATCCTCATTCATTGCTGGTGAGAATATAAAACAATGCAGCTACTTTGGAAAACAGTTTGGCAGTTCCTCAAAATGTTAAACAGGGAGTTACCGTATGACTCTGAAAGTCTGCTCCTAAGGTTTCTTCCCAGGAGAAATGAAACCATAAGTCCACACAAAACTTGTACACAAATGTTCATGGCAGCATTACCCATTATAGCCAAAAACAATCCAAATGTCCATTAGCTACTGAATGAATAGACAAAACATGGTATATCTGCATCATGGAATATTATTCAGCCACAAAAAAGAACAAAGTATTGACATGCTATGAAATGAACTTTGAAAACATCATGTTCAGTGAAAGAAGTCAGACATAAAAGGTCATATATTGTATGATTCCACTTATATGAAATATCCAGAATAGACAAATCTATAGAGACAAAAAGTAGATTTGTGGTTGCAAAAGAGGAGATGGAGGGGGAATGGGGAGTAGCTACTAATGGGTAGAGAGTTTCTTTTTGGGGTGATGAAAATGTTCTAAACTTGGGGCCCCTGGATGGCTCAGTTAGTGGGGCACCTGCCTTCAGCTCAGGTCATGTTCCCAGAGTCCCAGGAATAAGCCTTGAGTCAGGCTCTTCGCTCAGTGGGGAGTCTGCTTCTCCCTCTGACCCACCTCCCTTTCGTGCTCTCATCTCACTCACTCTATCTCTCTCAAATAAATAAAACCTTAAAAAAATACATTATAAACTTGGATTGCAGTGATGGTTGCGCAACTGTAAATACATGAAAAAAAAAACACCCCAAAAAACAAAAACCCACAACCCTGAACTGTACACTTAAAATAGGTGAATTTTATAGCATGTAAATTGCATTTCAATAAAAATGTAAAAAACAAAAGCTCAAGACAGGGAGAAAAGGTACTCATTTTCATAATCACAATGTGTGCCGTGATAGCTGGCATAATCAAGTCGCTCACTAGAAGTCTAAGGAATGAAGAAGGCTCCAGCCTTCTGGGACAGGTGGGCTTTTGGAGCATCTCTGGATGGAGAACAATTTTGGTGGTTATTTCAGACAGCGAACATGGCTAAGAAGACATGAAGGACACATGCAACATATTCTAATTAAGTCTGCTTCCTGGGCGCCTGGGTGGCTCAGTGGGTTAAAGCCTCTGCCTTCGGCTCAGGTCATGATCTCAGGGTCCTGGGATCGAGGCCCGCATCCGGCTCCCTGCTCGGCGAGGAGCCTGCTTCCTCCTCTCTCTCTGCCTGCCTCTCTCCCTACTTGTGATCTCTCTCTCTCTCTGTCAAATAAATAAATAAATTCTGAAAAAAAAAAAGTCTGCTTCCTTAAAAAAAACATACTATTCCTACTGACTGATGGTGCCTATAAAGATCAAAGATCCCTTAGGAAGAAGACAAAAGACTCAGAGAAAAGACAAATAGAAAAGGAAAAAGGGAAGAGAGCAGTAGAGACAGCTGTGGGGACAATCATTGTAAGCAGGGATTCACTCCTACCACTGATCTTTACTACATATTGGGTACTGTTCTAGATGCAGGGGATTCAGCGGAAAGGCAAAATAAAATCCCTGCCACCATAAAGAACAGAATGTTCTAAAGAGGGAGGTGACTGGGGAAGGGAGCAGGGAGCAGACATTGGCAGTGAAAAGGACCACAAAGGTAAAGAGGGAGTTGAAAAGGCAGTGGGAATGGTGAGCCGGCAGGCGCAGAGAGCACTTTTTACTGACCATGTTCTCAAACAGGCAGTGCCCTCTCTTACTCTACACAACAACCCTGCTGTATTGTCTTCATTTTACAGTACAGATGGGCCCCAGGGATGGTCAAGGACACTAGTTCCTTCTTTACCCATACAGATGCTCCATGAACGTGCTGTACTCAACAACAGTTCTATAGGGTAGAGGAAAGGGGTATCAAAAAGCTGCCTGCATTGTATATAATCCCCTTTATTTTTTTTTAAGGAGAAACTTTTTTTTTAAGGTTTTATTTATTTGAGAGAGAGAGAGAGCATGAGCTAGGGGGCTGGGGACAGGCAGATGGAGAGGGAGGGGCAGACTCCCTGCTGAGCAGGGAGCCTGATATGGGGCTTGATCCCAGGATCCTGGGATCATGACCTGAGCCGAAGGCAGATGCTTAACTGACTGAGCCACCCAGGCGCCCCTATAATACCCTTTAAAGAGCCACAGACAAGGCCACTACTCCTTGAGAAGATGCAAATCCTTATACTCCACCATAATGGCCCTAGGAGGCATCAGTGCATTACACTGGCAAATGGTGTAATTACACAGTTCATAGGAGGGATAGAGAGGGCATCTCCCAAATAGAGAACTGCAGCATACATCAGCTAAGCCACAGAGGGACAAGCTACATTACAGAGTGTTGTAGCCTTTACAATAATTATACAAATAATGCAGGGGAACTAGGTAAGTAGAAATCAATCAAGACATAGGTTCTAGTCTTTCAGATGCCTCAAGGTTGTTTACTAAACTCAAAGAGAAAATGAACTTGTACATGACTTGAAAAGACTAAGCTAAGGAAAGTACCCACAGACCAATGGAACACTGGTATATCATTCAAGGTTGAGAAGAATTTGTTAAATTCTGTTTTAGAACTCTGGGGAATCCATGTGATGTACCAATCAAATGAGAGAGCACACATATGTATAAGTTCACGAGGTTCTCAGTAAAAATGTCTGGGTTGTGTCTTTTTTAAGATTTTTTTTTTTTTAAGATTTTATTTATTTGTCGGAGAGAGAGCATGCACGCGAGTATGCACAAGCAGGGGGAGCAGCAGGCAGAGGGTGAAGTGGACTCACCACTAAGCAGGAAGCTCGATTCAAGACTCATCCCAGGACTCTGGGATCATGACCTGAGCCGAAGGCAGATGCTTAACTGACTAAATCACCCAGGCACCCCTAAGATTATAATTTTTAGTAATCCCCACACCCAATGTGGGGCTCAAACTCAAAACCCCGAGACTAAGAGTCACGTGCCAGCCAGCCACCCCAAGGTTTCAGCCTCTTCAATTTCTAAAGCCCAATGCTTAAGGAAAGACAATATATTTTTTAAGCCAATGTAGTATGTTTTCTAAAGAGTGGCATCAGATTTTTAAAGCTGTAAGAAACAGTAAAATCACAGTGACACAAACTAATTTGGGGGGACTTTCAGAGTACTCATTTCTGGGCATATCTTTACCCTGAGCAGATTAACAATGCTATGGAAACTCGTTTAATTTTGAGCTGTTGGTCCAAATCTATCCCGGCAGGAAGCAATAAATTAATAGTTCTAAGTCTGGGCAAAATAAAGGCAGGATGACTTTTGGCTTCCTACAATTACACTGAGTGTGCCCTGGATTCCTGCCAACAGATCATGAACCAATGCAGTTCTTAGTTCAAGGAAATAAAGACCCTGAGAGCTCCATAGCTTAGCACCTCAGCATCCATTTGTGTTGCTGGTCCCACCAAACCTTGTCAGTTTCAGTAATAGGGCTCTGTCTTCTCAATCAAACCTCTTATTTGTATTTAGTCCCAATGATTAAGAATCTATCTTGAGCTCTTTATCTGGAAGATAGCGCCTAGGTTCCTTGCCCAGTATCCCAGTCCCATGGATCAAGGTTCTCATCTCTTAGGGACAGGAATCTTAACCCTAACCCTCAGCCTCCTATGGCTGGATCCCAGCCATGTTTCTTCCCTTATAACCACCACCCTACACTTGTGTTCATTTTTGCTGCTAGACTCCTGAGAGACTATGTTCAATCTATTTGCTAGATTATCTGTGTCTTGACTATTTCTACATCTCTGATGTACCAACCCATTGCTAAATTCCAGAATTCCCTCATATCATGATCTAATGTCTCTGGCCATCAAACCTCCCTGACACTGACTCACCACTTACCTGGACTGCGGAGATCACAACCAGAGCCAAAGTCAGACACTCAATGGACTGAGCCACCCAGGCGCCCCCCAACACAACTCCTACACACGTTTGCAAAGTTAGTTTCTTTTCCCTGGGCAGTCTACTTTTTTCTCTTCATACCTTTGCTCATATTTACTCTGCCTATAATTTCCTTCTTCCACAAGCTCTCAAAGTAATGAATGTTCACAATGCAATCTCTTCTTTACTCGCTGTAATATTATGTATTTATTACTCAAGGTAACAGGAAAGCATACAGTACATTTCAGAAAGATTCTCATGAAGAAACAGTGAAAGTCCCAGCATTTAAAAGGTTAATTTTCTTCTATCTGTAACATTTTAAATACTGGGACTTTTATTTACTTTGTAAAGTTTTTTTTTTTTAAGATTTTATTTATTTATTTGACAGAGATTGAGAGAGCACAAGCAAGGGAAGTGGCAGGCAGAGGGAGAGGGAGAAGCAGACTCCCTGCCGAGCAGGGAGCCCGATATGGGGCTTCATCCCAGCACCCTGGGATCATGACCTGAGCTGAAGATAGCCGCTTAACCAACTGGGCCACCCAGGTGCCCCTAAAGATTTTATTTATTTATTTGAGAGAGAGAGCAGAACCAGAGAGAGAGCACGAGTGGGGGGAGTAGCAGGCAGAGGGAAAAGCAGACTCCCCACTAAGCACTGAGCCAGGCGCAGGGGTCGATCCCAGGACAGCCAGAATCACGACCCGAGCTGAAGGCAGACACTTAACTGAGCCACCCAGGCATCCCAATACTGGGACTTTTAAATTTTGTTTTACAAAAGTAGCAATCTCAAAGAAACCAGTTCTATACCACCATAGTTTGAGAAGCTTCCCTCCAGGGGCCACAAAACTAAAAATTCTTAAAGAAACGATAAAGCTGCGCTGCCTGGCACCTGATGGGGAGAAGGCCCTCAGGAATCAGAAGGGAACTTGTGGGAGCAGACTTAGGACAGTAGGGTGCCATGGGAAAGGGGTGAGAGGCAGTGGGAATGGGCTCTGGATCCTTATTGGGACAGACAAATGGGAAGAATAAAATAGAACTGAGACAAAGGAAGGGGCCAGCTAACTGGTAGACCTGCGTTCCACTAGCCCTCCAGAGGGAACAGGCTTTCTACAGCTTCAGCCAGGCCTCATTATCCTTATCACAGAAGCTCTTCACGTTTTTTAAGTTATGGAAACATTCTAAATATCTGATGAAAATTATGGATTGACTTTCTCAGGAAACTGCACATACTTACAGCTTTTAATACAATTATGTTTAAAACTGAATATAATTCTAGGGCATTCATGAAAACCATTCACGAATCCCAAATTAAGAACTCCCAGGGCGCCTGGGTGGCTCAGTCAGTGGCTCAGACCTGACCTTCAGCTCAGGTCATGATCCCAAGGTCCTGGCATCGAGCCCAGCGTCGGGCTCCCTGCTCAGCAGGGAGTCTGCTTCTCCCTCTCTCTCTGCTACTCCCCCTGCTTGTGCTGTCTCTCTGTCAAATAAATAAATAAAATCTTTAAAAAAAAAAAAAAGACAAGATCCCTTTTTTTTAAAGATTTATTTATTTATTTGTTTGTTTATTTGACAGAGAGAGAGGGAGAGAGAGAGAGATCATAAGTAGGCAGAGAGGCAGGCAGAGAGAGAGAGAGAGAGGAGGAAGCAGGCTCCCTGCTGAGCAGAGAGCCCAATGCGGGCCTCGATCCCAGGACCCTGAGATCATGACCTGAGCCGAAGGCAGAGGCTTTAACCCACTGAGCCACCCAGGCGCCCAAAAGATAAGATCCTTAAAAATATAAATATAACTTGAATCATTGGCAAGAATTAATTTCAGCCTAAATATAAACTGATATCAGGTCCTTTCCTATCTTCACAAGGAATATGAAGCAGGCAAACATTGAACCTTAGAAGGGAGAAGGCAGAGTGACAAACAGAAATAACAGAAAGGAGAAACTGGGAAATAGCTTATTGCACAATTGCTTGCAATCTGCTTTCACCCATGGACACAAAAACAAACAGCTGTTCAGAATGATTTCATATCCCACTAGATAAATATGCCAATATTTTCCCAGGAACTATGGTTACAACCAACTTCCAAAGGCTTTCTAAGTGCTCCTAGGCAGAATGAAACAGAGTTAGATTTTTCTTTTTCACTTAACTGAAGTAGCTAAAGCTTCTATAAAGTTAGGTATTCCCTGTGCTGTGAAGAATAAGCACAAAAGCTAAATAATGGAGCCACATGAAACATTCAAACTTACTTGCAAAATATGTGATCACACTTTGTGGAAACAGGCTCTTTGATCAACTCCAGACTAGAAGGATAGGAGAAGAAAAAGAAATAAGGCTCAATAATTCATTTCAATATAAATAAATTCTTGGTAAAGAAGTGCAACTTTAAGCTGCTATAACTGAATCAAGGTAAAGCTTTTTAAGTTCATTTAATAAATATTTATTAAATGTCTGCTGTGCTAGGGGCCAAAAATACAACAGAGAATATGATCCTTACTTTTCTGAGCTTTCAGCTATCAAAACAGAATATATTACTATTTTCAGTACTCTCTATTATCTTTAGCATTTAAAAGACTGGCTGAGTGGCACCTGGGGGGCTCAGTTGGTTAAGTGACTGCCTTTGGCTCATGTCATGATCCCGGGGTCTTGGATTGAGTCCCACATCAGGGTCCCTGCTCTGTGGGGAGCCTGCTTCTCCCTCTCCCTCTGCCTGCCACTCCCTCTACTTGTGCTCTCTCTGTCAAATATATAAATCAAATCTTAAAAAAAAGACTGGCTGACATTATTTATTAGTTTCACCAATACATTTTTCAAGCTAAATTTGTGGGGAACATCCTTTATCTTAACTAAACTTTAAGCTCCATGAAGACAACAAACTTCTTGTATTTCTTTTGGATCGCCTCACAGCACTTTTTTTTGCGTGTGACTGCTTATTTAAAAAAAAAAAAATTTTTTTTTTAAAGTAATTGCTAGACCCAATGTGGAGCTCAAACTCACCACCCTGAGATGAAGAGTCTCGTGCTCTATGGACTGAGCCAGGCAGGCACACCTTAAACTTCTTTCTTTTTTTTAAAGATTTTATTTATTTGTCAGAGAGAGAGCACAAGCATGGGGAACCGCAGGCAGAGGGAGAAGCAGACTCCCTGCTGAGCAAGGAGCCAGAGGCGAACTCCATCCCAGGACCCCAGGATCATGACCTGAGTTGAAGGCAAACACTCAACCGACTGAGTCACCCAGGCAGGCGTCCCCACCCCTTAAATTTCTTAATATGGAAAATTTCAAGCATTTACACAAATAAAATAGTAAAATGAACTCTATGTACCATCACTTAGTTCAATTATCAACTCAAAGCCAGTCTTACTACATCCATATGAACACCCACCCAAAGGCCAGATTATTTTAAAAGAAATGCCAGGAGTCATTCATTTCATCTGTAAATATTTCAGAACATATTTTTAAAAGGCAAAGATCATTTTAGGGTGACCATGAAACTATTATTACTCTCAAAAAATAATTTTCTTTAGGGGCGCCTGGGTGGCAAGTTGCTTAAGTGTCTGATTCTTGGTTTCAGCTCAGGCCCTGATCTCAGGGTTATGACCTCGAGCTCTGTGCTCAACGTAGAGTCTGCTTAAAGTTCTTTCTCCCTCTGTCCCTCCCTGCCACGTTCTCTCTCTCTCAAATACATAAAGGAATCTTTATAAAAAATAATTCCTTTATATAATCTAATGTACAATATTCTAATTTCCCTCACTGTCTCTTAATAGTTAATAATTAAATCTATTTCGATCAGGATTCAAACAAGATCCATGCATTACATTTGGTTGGTATGTCTCAGGTATCTTTTTTTTTTTTTAAAGATTTTATTTATTTATTAGACAGAGAGAGAGAGAGACAGCGAGAGCAGGAACACAAGCAGGGGGAGTGGGAGAGGGAGAAGCAGGCTTCCCGTGGGGCAGGGAGCCCAATGCGGGGCTCGATCCCAGAATCCTGGGATCATGACCCAAGCCAAAGGCAGATGCTCAATGACTGAGCCACACAGGCACCCCTCAGGTATCTTTTAATCTACAGATTTCACTTCACTTTTCCCCCTTGTCATTTATTTTAAAAAGTAGGTCATTTGATCTGCACCATTTTTATTTTTTATTTTTTAAGATTTTATTTATTTATTTGACACANTTTTTTTTTTTTTAAAGATTTTATTTATTTATTTGACACAGAGAGAGAGATTACAAGTAGGCAGAGAGGCAGGCAGAGAGACAGGGAGAGGAGGAAGCAGGCTCCCTGCTGAGCAGAGAGCCCGATGTGGGCCTCGATCCCAGGACCCTGAGATCATGACCTGGGCCGAAAGCAGAGGCTTTAACCCACTGAGCCACCCAGGCGCCCGATCTGCACCACTTTTAAAAAAAGATTTTATTTATTAGAGAGAGAGTGCGCACGTAAGAGTGTACACACCCGTAGGAGCAGGGGAGGGGCAGAGGGAGAAGAAGCGAGCTCCCCACTAAGCAGGGAGCCGGATGCATGGTTCAATCCTAAAACCCCAGGATCATGACCCCAGCTGAAGCCAGACACTTAATCAACTGAGCCACCCAGGCGCCCCCAATCTGTACCATTTCCCACATCCTGGGTTTTACTGATTGCAACCCTATAATGTGGTTTATCGTGTTCCTCTAGCCTTTAGTTCCTATAAACTAGACCTATAGGCTCGATCAAATTCGGATTCAATTTTTTGGCAAGAACACTTTATGGGTGGTACTGTGTGCTAGGATTTTTATTACGTCACTTCAGGAAGTACATGATGCTTGGCTTGTGATACTTTGTAAAAAAACAATGTAATAAATACTCCCAAAGAAAATTTAGAAAATAAAAAAATAAATTTAGAAAACTATTAAAATTTGGAGGAAAGAAAATTTGCCGCCCAAATTCCCATCCCCACAGGTCTATTCACAAAATCTTAGTGTCTTCCTGAGATTATTTCACTTACTAATAGAACAAGGAATCACTGGGCTGTTCCAATACCAAGTACTACTCCTAGAGGTGGAGGTACAGCAGTAGACAAAACAAAGCCTGTCCTCACAGAACTTTCACTCTAGTTATGGTAAGACAGTTAACTGAGAACTAAACAAAAATATATGGGAATAAGAGCTAAAAATAAAAATAAAGCCCTGTAACAGGGATAGAGAGTGCTGGGGGGGGGTTGGTCAGGAAAGGCCTCGATGAAGTGACACTGGCAGACAGTTGTATAATGTGAGGAAACAGGCTGTGCAACAACTGGGGGAAGAACATTCCAGCAGAGGGAGCAGAGAAGGCAGACTCTGAGCAGGCCCTTGCCTGGTGTTTCTGAAGGTAGGGAGCAGGCCATGGGGGAAGCACTAGTACCAGAGGTCAGACAGGCAGCAGGGAGCCTGAGCCGGTAGGAACCTATAGGCGATTTTAAGTCCTTATCTTTTATTCTGAACAAGAGCTTCAGCAATGGATTTTTGGTATAGTTCGGCCAGGACATCAAACAACAGGCCATCTGTGCGTGGCAGGAATGTGGGTCTTTTCATTACGTGTTTCACTTTTTAGAAAAGGATCCCAAGAAAAGCTGGGGGACAATAGCCTCATTGTGAAAGGTTTGGTAACACAACTCTTGTGATCACAGGGTTTCTGACGCAGCACAGGTAACAGAGAAGAAAACACCACAGGAAGTCAGAAGGCCAGGTTTTTACTACCAGTTCTCCTTTTCATTAGCAGAGGGACCTCAGGCCAAGCCCTCGACCTGAACCCCGGGTTCCTTCTCTGTTACCCACTGTAACAGTCTCTTCAGGTTATTGTCAGAATAAAATTAAATGTTACTTAGGAAAATGTTCACAACCTGAGATGACTTGTGCCAATGCGAGAAGAGAATTATTATCCGGACCTAATGTGATTTTAAAAAGAAAAACCACTGACAAAGAGAACTCTGATTTGCTACTAAATCACAATTCCTCAGATAAGCTACATATCAAAGAAATTCTCAGTAAAGGCGAAATTGGATTTAGCTATGATACCAGATGGCTTTCATTCTCACCACTGACTCAACTCTGAAATAATTATGTTTCAGTATGGTAATTATAAGCCGAGCTATACAAACATACTGTAAACACAAACTTTAAGCAGATGAAAACTTCAAAATGTAAAAAGGTAAGGACTGTTGAAAAAAAGCTTGAAGGGGGAATGGGGAAAAGGGCCTCTGGGTGGTTCAGTCTGTTAAGCATCTGCCTTTGGCTCAGGTCATGATCCCAGGGTCCTGGGCATCAGCTCCCTGCTCAGCAGGGAGCCTGCTTCTCCCTCTGCCTGCTGCTCCCCTCTCCCCCCACCCCACTCAAGCTCTCTCAGTCTCCTCTGCTCTCTCTCTCAAATAAATACATAAAATCTTAACAACAAAAAAAAAGAGGGAATGGGAATGAAAAAAGTTAGTCCTCTTCCAGATTCTGATGAAAGTAAATGCTCCTATGAAAGTGATTCAAATATTTTATTTTATTTTTTAAAAGATTTTATTTATTTATGTGACACAGAGAGATAACAAGTAGGCAGAGAGGCAGGCAGAGAGAGAGGAGGAAGCAGGCTCCCTGCTGAGCCACCCAGGTGCCCCTCAAATATTTTAAATACTTCTTGGGTCAGGCAATATTTTAGACTTACTGTGTGCTTGCATTTTGGTCTTCCAACATGGGTATAAGTGATTGGAAAGAGAAGCTGGGTCAGGTTTGAAAAACCATCACCACCTACCAGAATACACATTTTAGCAAGCTCTTCTGAAAGTCAAAAATTTTAGAGTCGTGTGTAAAAAGTTAGAAAGAACTACCAATTATCAGAAATAAACACCAACGGTAATTTAAAGAGAGGCCAACAAAAGGTATTTTAGCTCAAGAGACCTCAAAGAAGCTGGAAGCCTACCCTCTAGCTACCGTTAACACTGTTTCCAGTCATAGTCAGGAATCATTTATTAAGACACAATTGCAGGGATGCCTGAGTGGCTCAGTGGGTTAAGCCTCTGCCTTCAGCTCAGGTCACGATCCCAGGGTCCTGGAGTCGAGTCCTGCATCAGGCTCCTTGCTTGGCTGGGAGCCTGCCTCTCCCTCTGCTTCTGCCTGCCACTCTGCCTGCTTGTGCTCTCTCTCTGACAAATAAATAAAATCTTAAAAACAAACAAACAATGAATTCTTTTAAAAAGAAAAAGAATTTTAAAAAAAGACACTGCTCAGCGGGGAGCCTGCTTCTCCCTCTCCCACTCCCCCTGCTTGTGTTCTCTATCTCACTGTATCCCTCTCTGTCAAATAAATAAATAAAATCTTTAAAAAATAAAATAAATAATAAAAACCTAAGTCTATTTTTTTTTAAAGATTGTATTTGTTTATTTGTCAGAGAGAGCACAAGCAGAAGGAATAGCAGGCAGAAGCAGGCTCCCCGCTGAGTCAGGAGCCTGATGTGGGACTCCATCCCAGGACCCTGGGATCATGACCTGAGCCGAAGACAGACGCTTAACTGACTGAGACACCCAGGAGTCCCACTAAGTCTATTGTTAATAGAAAATAGATCTTTAAAAAATAGGGAGCTGGAAAATATACAATCGCTAGCTGAAAATGAAAATTTACCATTAACTTTCATTCTTGGATCTGTACTTCTTATGTATCTGAGTTTTTTAATTGATGGTTTAATTTGCCACAATGAGAAAGAACATTACGTTTTTATTACTGAGTCTCATGGAAATGTAAAATAAATGGACCCCGATGCCACACTATTGAGGACTTTTTGATCACTCTTTGTAATTATCATGAGTAAGTTTTATGTTGTTTCAAAAGCAATTTTTTTTCCAGTTGTCATTTCCTGCTTCTCTGGGTCTGATGATTCATAAAGCAGGCTATAAATCTTATTTAGCTCTTGTTTTTATTTCGCTGAAATGTTGAAGGGCAAGGGAGAGGAGGGTTACTTATAAATCTTGTAACTCTCTGGAAACACGACTTGCATTTTCTTTAATCTTATTTACTTGACTCCAAATATGAAAAACAACTTTGAAGCACAAAGAGAAATTTACTTATATTTACTCTCCTTTATTGAAGGTGCAATAGGTGCAGCTTTCCAATTTACTTTTTGAATATTACCCACCACTAACCATCACCATATTAAAAACCACTAAACTATTGAAAAACCAATTAGCTCATTATTTAATACCCTCAACAAATGTTTAGTGAGTGGCTACTATGTCCCATATACACTGCTCTAACAACAAAGGACATGGAAGTAAACAAAACAAATAAAAACCCCTGCCTTCATGGATTTTAAATCCTATAAGGGTAAAGAAAAAGAATAAACAAATTATACAGAATGTTAGATAGTAATAAGAGCTATGGGGGGGGAAGGAAAGGGAAATAGTGTGTTGGGGGTAATGGTGCTATTTTAAATAGAGTTGTCTGGAAATGCCTCTTTGAAAAGGTGATTTTAATCAAGATTTGTAAGCCATGCAATTATCAGGGGTAGAACATTCCAGACGGAGGGAACAGCAAGCATAAAAGCTCAGAGGCAGGAGAATATGCTATACGTCTGAAGAAGAATTAAGAGCCCAGAATGACCAAGGGTACCTGGGTGGCTCAGTCAGGTAAACATCCAACTTTTTTTTTTTTTAAGATTTTACTTATTTATTTGAGGGAGAGCGAGAGAGCATGGGGGAGGGGGCGAGAGGCAGAGGGAGAGGGAGAAGCAGACTCATTGCTGAGCAAGGAGCCCAATGTGGTCTCCATCCAGGAACCCTGGCATCATGACCTGAGCTGAAGGCAAACGCTTAACCCACTGAGCCACCCAGGCGTCCAACATCCAACTCTTGATCTCAGCTCAGGTCTTGATCTCAGGGTTGTGAGTTCGAGCTCCGCACTGGGCTCTACACTGGGTGTGGAACCTACTTAAAAAACAAAAGCAAAACTAAGAGGCCCAACTGACCAGAGTAAAAGGAATAAGATGAAAGAGGGTAGGCAACAATTCTTCTAAGGTTCCTTTCTGGCTTTTTACCGGGACACTCTGAGGTTTAGTTTTTAATTATTTTGTAGATTCAGCAAATGCCATAGACAATACCTAGTGACTGCTTGGGGTTCATAACCTTTGTTGTGCCACAGACCCCCTCTGGCAGCGGTGAGGCCTATAAACACCCCTCTCAGAATAATGCTTTTAAATGCATAAAATAAAAAAAAATGCATAAAATAAAAAAATATAAAATCATACAAGAAACCAATTATATTGAAATAAAGTTCTAGCCATAGGCTTCCAAGGGTGGAAGAGGGCCAGCAAATTAAGAGCTCCTGAACACACACAAGAGAACTCCCTGGAGTGATAGAAGTGTTCCATGTCTTTTTCTTTTCTTTTTTTTTTTTTAAGAGTTTATGTATTTATTTGACAGAGAGAGACACGTGAGAGAGGGAACACCAGCAGGGGGAGTGGGAGAGGAGGAAGCAGGCTCCCTGCTCAGTGGGGCTCAATCCCAGGATCCTGGGATCATGACCTGAGCCAAAGGCAGACACTTAACGACTGAGCCACCCAGGCACCCCAGAACTGTTCTATATCTTGATTGGGTTATACAGATATATATACATTTGTCCAAACTCATTGACTTGCACACTTAAGATCTCTGCATTTCACTGTACATAAATTATGCCTCAACTGANCACGTGAGAGAGGGAACACCAGCAGGGGGAGTGGGAGAGGAGGAAGCAGGCTCCCTGCTCAGTGGGGCTCAATCCCAGAATCCTGGGATCGAGTCCCACTTCAGGCTCCCTGCTCAGCAGACAGCCTGCTTTTCCCTTTCCCTCCTTTGTGCTCTCACTCTCTCTGTCAAATAAATAAATAAAATCTTAAAAACAAAAACACCTTGAATATTTTGAATATTCTAGCTCCCTCTTTATACATGAAGAAAAATAAAGGCTCAGTCAAAAAGTCAGAGACTTGGCAAAGGCTTTGATGAATTGCAGTATTCGTTTTCTTTTTTTTTTTTTTTTTTAATTTTTTTTTTATTTATTCATTTGACACAGAGAGAGAGAGATTACAAGTAGGCAGAGAGGCAGGCAGAGAGAGAGGAGAGAGAAGGAAGCAGGCTCCCTGCTGAGCAGAGAGCCCGACGTGGGCCTCGATCCCAGGACCCTGGGATCATGACCTGAGCCGAAGGCAGCGGCTTTAACCCACTGAGCCACCCAGGCGCCCCAGTATTCGTTTTCGAAAGATTTTATTTTTACGTGATCTCTACACCCAACACGGGGCTCAAACTCATAACCCTGAGATCAAGAGTCGTATGCTCTGACAACAGAGCCAGCCAGGTGGCCCAGTATTCTTTATTTTATTTTTTTAAGATTTTATTTATTTATTTGAGAGAGAGAGAGAGAGAAAACACGAGTGGGGGGAGGGGCAGAGGGAGAGGGAAAAGCAAACTTCCCACTGAATAGGAGCCTGACTTGGGGCTTGATTCTAGGACCCCAGAATTATGACCTGAGTGGAAAGCAGATGCTAAACCAACTGAGCCACCCAGGCACTCCTCCCCCAAGTATTTTTATTTAAGAATAAGACCAAACCAAAGACCTACCCACTCACAAGCACAAATCATTTGTGATTTTATTTTGCCACTATTAACTATGCCTGTTCCAAGTGACTGAGCTGTTTTTAGAGCTTGGATGAAAAGGCCAATTACTCCAAACCAGACCTCTGCCCCAAAGTAGAATCAATAAAGACAGTCTGTGAGCTAGGAAAGATAAGGGGGCTGAATGTGTTAAGGGGAGTAAAAAGGGAAGGGGAGAGGCAGAGTGGAGAAAAAGGAGTAATTTCCTATATTCCCAAAGCTCTTGAGTTAAGAAAAGCAGCAATTTTAATAGTCTAATCTTAATAGATATAATTTTTTCTTAATATATGCAAGGTCAATTCTGCTTATTTGCATAGGATATAGTCAAATAAAGAAGAATCTCAAATTAATAAACCCTTCTGTTGACTTACCAGATTGGACATTCTAAGATTTTCTGCATAGCACTAAGGACATTTTGTACTTCTTCAACACGATCCGCAGGTAAATCCATTTCCTTCTGTTCCAGTGACTTCTGAGGCATAAGCTTACATATGTATGTGTATATTTGTAGAAAACACACATTACTTTGAAAGGTTTATAAGAACAACAGCCTAGTTTCATTAAATGTCATTTTTAAATAAGAAATTTAAGATTGCTTTAAAATTATACCAGTCTTAGAACTAATGAGAAAAGCTTTTTTTTTTATTTTTAAAGCTGTTTTTTTTGTAATTAAGACCATTTAAATTCCCTATTTTTTTCCCCCCCACATAAAGCCTCCAACAACTTCCTATTGGTCTTTTTCTCTCTTCGAGGAAAAAAAAAGTCACATTGGGGTGACTGGATGAGTGATATGGGTAGCTTCATATTTCTCAAATGATCCTGACTCTTTTCTTTTTCTTGCTGAAAATCAACCTCAACAAAAACAAACCCAACACCAACCAACGCTCCCCACCCCTGCTCTTCCCCAGTGTTTCCCACTGGTCTGCATTCATCTCAGGATCCTCTTTAGGCACGTCCATGCCAGTAGTATCTGGGACTACTGACGCCCCTCTACTTTCTTCTTGTCCCTTCTCAGAAACGCGTATGAAGCCAGTTCTTTCGTAAGGGCTCGCCCTCCAACGAAATCCAGCCTCCCTATTCTCAGACACATTCCTGCCCCCTTTCCTTCCTCAGGATCTCCTTCTCACATACAACAGCCTGTCTTTTCATACTATGATGCTCCCCTCAGGACACATTCCAGTCCCTGCCACCAGGATTCCCCTCGGACACACCCTGCCCCCCTCCCTTACCCTCAGTGCCTGCCCTTCCCCGAGACCCCCCAAATGCCCTCGTCCCCACAATCTCCTCAGATTCAACGTCTTAGTTTCTTCAGATTCCACCCTCTGCCGGTCCCTGCCAGGTAACACCCATCTTGCTCTCCCACAGCACCCCTGGGACCCTCTCCCTTCCCGTGGGCTCGCTCACCTTCTCCCAGAGCAAAGTGTCCGGGCTTCCAGGGTCCAGGGACCCAGTTCCCCGAAAAAGCCCCCCAACCGCCCTCAATCCTGAAAGCCTCAGCGAGCTCCCGCCGCGCAGTCGCACTTTCAACTCATCTGTAATTCCCGCGCTTTCCTGTTGCCACGGAAACCGGCCGCAGCCACTGTGCGAGAGCCTCTCAGAATACGAGCTCGAAACCCGTTACGGAAGGGCGGAGCAGAAAGAGCCGAGAGTCCCTCCGGGCTCCCGATTGGTCATCCACCGCGTTACGTAATTAGAAAGAGACGGAAGAGAAAGAATTCTCCGGAGTTTTCTATTAGGTCCCTGCCCCCTCACCTCTACGCTTCCACTTGCGGCTTATTACGTCATAGAGTTTCCTGGACTAGGGCCGGAATCACTACCTGAGGCCCGAATATGAGTGCAAGAGAGTGCTGAAACAGTCGCAAAAAAGGGGCCCTGTTCCCTCACCATTTCCGCCGCATGGAAGTCTCCAGTTTAGGTAAATAAAAGGCTTGTGAGGGAAAAACTACGATTTCCAGGATGCATTGCGGATCGACAGGCCTTCGCCACGGTGTTCCTTGGAAACTGTAGTCTTATGGAGAGGCGCTTCCGACACCGGAAGCGGGCGCGATTCTCACGGCAAGCCAGTTGACAGGTTGAAGAGCTCCGTGCGCTTCTGCACGTCAACAGATACGGATCGGAGTGTTAGGTTTTCGTATCTTGAGAGCGGCGAATAGGCTAAAGAACGTACAAGTCCCAGGAAGACTACAATTCCCATCCAGCCCCGCGAGTCTCGGGGAAGGAATCCACTAAGGTCAGTGACTTAAGGGAACGTGGAGGGCGCCGAATTTACCTGGGAAGGGGAAATGGGCTTTGGCCCACGACTGCGCACTCGTAGTTCGGCCCCTCTGCCCCTGTGTTTGTTATTGTTGTGCTGTTCTGGCAGCTCCTGCCCCGCCCCTGCCACGCATGCTCGACCAATCAGTGGGATGGTAGTTTTGAGGGACAACTGGTAAGAGCCAATCACCTTGTCGGAAACTCAAAAACTGGGGACGAGGCCTTATTTCTATCCGCCATGTTAGATTCACCTCGCAGGGAAAGCAGCGGAGCTGGCAGAGAACGGTTCTTGCACTGGCCTCCGGCAGGCGCCCCCCGGGGGCCGGGAGCTGGTAAGAAAGCAGCTGCGGTTACGGAGGTGTGGGAGCACATCGCCGCTAAGAGGGCCAGGGGAAGTTTAAGGAAGGGATCCTGCAAAAAAGAGGGGCTATTTTTCCCGGGTCTGGGGGCAGCCAGTCTTGTCAGTGACCGGATGAGAGAGCCGTTGGGGCCGAGCGGCCGAGGGGGCGGATACTGCCAGAGAAATGGAGGGTGGATGGCTCAGAACGTCGGCCTCCGCTGCTGAAGGCCAAGACTGCCTAGCAGAAAGGGGGCCTAGGCAAAGAAAACGAGAGAGTCCTCAGAGGGTGTTGACACTGTCTTGAGGACGTGGAGTGCTAGGAGACGGTAATTGGAAGACTAGGATAAAGTCTGCAAGGGAAAAAAATGACACTGCCCACACAGCCTCCCAACCCCATCCCCCTCTGCTTGTTGAGAACCTCATAAAGAAGTCTTCTTGGTCAGGGACCTCTGGTATCGGAAAGACACCTTTTTTCCTTTTTGTCAAACACCCAGCTCTAGGTCACACGTTTTAACTCCCAGATAGCTTGTCAGGCCTTTGTGAAGACAGTAATCAAAGCTCAAGTTCCCAGGTCGGCTTCATTAACGGGATTTTTGGTATCCTGAAAAAACTGACGTAGAGGAAAAACTGATTTGTGCCAACCAGAGGTGAGCCAGTAGCATGAACTTAAAATAATGCCGGTTTTGAAAGCCGAAGGCCTCGTTCCCAGCCATCTGACTTTACTGGCTTTAAACCTACCAGGACAGATGGTACTAACCCTAGCTTTGGTATTTCCACAAGTTCAGATTAATGCTCTTGCTGAGGGCGCCTGGGTGGCTCAGTGGGTTAATGCCTCTGCTTTCGGCTCAGGTCATGATCTCAGGGTCCTGGGATCGAAGCCCGCATCGGGCTCCCTGCTCAGCGGGGAGCCTGCTTCCCCCTCTCTCTCTCTGCCTGCCTCTCTGCCTCCTTGTGATCTCTCTCCCTCTGTGAAATAAATAAATAAAATCTTTAAAAAAAAAAAATGCTCTTGCTGAAAGAATTTTCACATAAAAGCCAAACAGAAATAGGCAATTCTTTATGAAGACCTGGATGTGATCCAGCTTAGCTAGAATCCCCCACTTCCTGTTTTCTCTCATCAGCCTACCAGCTGGATGAGCTCCAAGGTAACTAAACTAATTTTTAATTGTGTAATTTGAGAAAAGGGGAGTTAGATTAGTTTCCTTCCTTCTGGATTCTCAAAAGTGTGGAAGTGTTTCTCGGAAGTTGAAAAGTGAGAATGTGTTTCAGAATATCCACTTTTTGGCTGACTGAATCAGTTACTTCATTTCCCTGATATTTTTTGCCCAAGAATCTGGGGAGTTGACAGGAATTCTGTCCAAATGTTAAGGACCCCAAGAATTGCATTCCATGTAAATGAATACTAGATGTTGGCAGATTGGTGCTAGAAACTGGTGTTTTTTTGGTAGTGAACTTGGCTCTAGGTAAAGACAAAAAAGTGGAAAAAACTGGAGGGTAATTGTTTGAGGATTAAAAAAATCCCTGATCCTCAGAGAATTCAAGGTCCTTTTTAATGACAGCCTCAGTTGTTTCACAGGACACTGCATTTTGGGTTTTATTTGTTTGTTTATTTATTTTAAAAGATTTTATTTATTTGACAGATCACAAGCAGGCAGAGAGGCAGGCAGAGAGAGGGGGGAAGCAGGCTCTCCGCCAAGCAGAGAGCCCGATGTGGGGCTCCATCCCAGGACCCTGACATCATGACCTGAGCCAAAGGCAGAGGCTTACCCCACTGAACCACCCAGGCGCCCCTGCATTTTGGTTTTTATTTTTTTATTTTTTTATTTTTTAAAAGATTTTATTTATTTATTTGACAGAGAGAGATTACAAGTAGGCAGAGAGGCAGAGAGAGAGGAGGAAGCAGGCTCCCTGCTGAGCAGAGAGCCCTACGTGGGCCTCGATCCCAGGACCCTGAGATCATGACCTGAGCCGAAGGCAGAGGCTTTAACCCACTGAGCCACCCAGGCGCCCTCATTCTGGTTTTTAAAGACTGATTTATCGTAATCATTTTCATATTTGAGTAACGTTTTCAGAGAACTTGCACACACGTTTTTATTTGACCTATTTTACAAATTAAAATGCTGAAGCTCAGGAGTTAAATGACTTGCTCACCGTTACGTGGCTAGTAATGTGTCAGAGCTGTGTCTAGAGTCCAGCTCTCCTCAACCCTTTTGCTCCCTCCCCTAATATGCTGCAAACTGCTGAGACTCCGTCTTACTCATCTCCTGCCTCCTGTGCCTAGAGCAGAATTTGGTTCTTTGAAGAGATTTCTTAAAGATTTGTTGATGAATATGTTTAAAAGATGACCTTTTTCATTACAACTTCGGTTTAGATTTTAACAAACTATTTTTTCATGAAGTTATAAGAACAAACCAATCTAACACTTCAGCAGTAAATAAAATCCTTAATTAAAAACAACTGACCAGAGGGGTGCTGGCCAGCTTAGTCGGTAGAATGTGCAACTCTTGATCTTGGGATTTTAGGTTTGAGCCCCATGTTGGGTGTAGAGAAACCACTTAAAAATAGAATTTTTAAAGGAAAAAAAAAAAAAACTGACCTAACCAGAGTAGACATTCAGTTACAGAATTGTTAACTTCTTAGACATGATAGTGGTATCGTAGTTTTCAGTCTTTTTTTTTATTAAGAGTTACATGCTCAATTTTATGGATGAAGTAATGGCTGTCAAAATAATCCAATAGGGAACAGGTATTGCTATAAAAAGATTAGTCCTGTGTTGGTCATAATTACGGAGGATAACTGATGGGTTCTTGGGGGTTCATTATATATTTATCTTTCTTTTGTATATGTTTAAATTTTCCCATAGTACTTTTTTTAAATTAGATTACTATAGTTTGGTTAAAACAGTCGACTACAGGGGCGCCTGGGTGGCTCAGTGGATTGGGCCTCTGCCTTAGGCTCAGGTCATGATCTCAGGGTCCTGGGATCGAGGCCCGCATCGGGCTCTCTGCTCAACGGGGAGCCTGCTTCCCCCTCTCCCTCTGCTTATCTCTCTGCCTACTTGTGATCTCTCTCTCTCTCTCTCTGTGTCAAATAAATAAATAAAAATCTTTAAAAAAAACCACCACCACAACAACAGTTGACGACTGTCAATCCATATTGGGGGAATTGGGTTGGGGGCAATATGGAAGTATAGATGAAATGAGGGTAGCCTTGAGTTTCCTAATTATATGTCCATCACTCTCTGCTTTTATGTGTGAAATTCTCCATAAAAGAAAAGAAAGTGAAACTTAAAAAAAAAAAAAAATGAACCTGGATGGAAGGTGTTGACTGCTACCCCTGTGTAATTTCTTGGCTAGTATTTTGTCCTCTAAATTGTTAAACCTGGTCTAATAGAGAACCTGATTTGCTCAATTTAGGAAAGGCTGCTTTTCCAAGAAAAAAATGTAGAGTGTCACTTTCCAGTTATGAGAATGTAAATTCCCTGAGGGTAGAGACCCATATGGGTCTTACTCTTCTGTCCTGCTACTAGCAGATATTCAGTAGTCTCTATTGAATTAACTAATCATATAAACTTCCATAAAATCCAAAAGGATTTTACAAATGTTAGATGGTTTCTGTGGGTGTGGCCAAAATTTACACTGTCTCAGCAAGCTTTTATCAGTGAGATTTGGGGGTACCTGGGTGGGTCTCTGTCTCATGATTTCAGCCCAGGTCATGGTCTTGGGGTTGTGGGACTGGTGGGACTCCATGCCTAATAGGGAGTTTGCTTCTCTTCCTCTGCCTCTCGCCCCACTCACATGCACTCTCTCTTTCTAAAATAAATCTTTTTTTTAAAAAGTACACATGAAGGGGCACGTGGGTGGCTCAGTTGGTTGAGCATCTGACTCTTGATTTCGGCTGGGTTCGTTATCTCAGGCTCCTGGGATCAAACCCTGCATCAGGCTCTGCTCAGCACAGTCTGCTTGTCTCTCTCCTCTGAACCCAACCCCCCCCCACTCACTCGCTCTCTCACACTTTCTGTTTCTCAAGTAAATAATCAATATAATCAATATCTTTAAAAAAACAAAACAGCGAGATTTGTTTTAAGCAACCCACCAGATTATAAATAGCAGAAGAGGGTGCCTGAGTGGCTCAGTCGGTTAAGTGTCTGCCTTTGGCTAAGGTCATGATCTTGGGCCCCTGGGATCTAGAGCCCCACATTGGGCTCCCCACTGGGCAGGTATCCTGCTTCTCACTCTCCCTCCTGCTTCTGCATGCCCACTCTTTCTCTCTCTCTCTCCCCCTCCCCCTCTCCCCTCCATCTCTCCGGTAAATAAATAAAATCTTTTAAATAAACAGATAACAGAAGAGCAGAGACACTGTCTTATTCACTGCAGTGTCTTCCCGGCCTAGCTTGTATTAGGTCTTCACAAGCATTTGTTGAATGACTATTTATGCAGTTTATAGAACCGGCCCTAATGTGTGTTTTCTCTCTCGCCCATCCTCTCAACTCTAGCCCCACAGCATGGAACCACAGGTTACTCTAAATGTGACTTTTAAAAATGAAACTCAAAGCTTTCTGGTTTCTGATCCAGAAAATACAACTTGGGCCGATGTCGAAGCTATGGTGAGTGTTAATTCGTTTCTCCCTCCTTTAAGCATAATTTTTTCAAAGATAGCTATTTTTAGCTCTTGTTTCATAGCTGTCATAGTTGCTTTTTCTAGGCCTCTTGGAAAATTACTTTTTACAGGGGCTAAGGATTCATATAAATGTGTACCACCATCACCAGGGCACAAACAAATTCTTTAATTTGCAGCTAGGACTTGAAAAAGCTGTTAATTTTAGAAACATCGTGAGGAATGGATTGGTGTGGGCCCCACCCTAACCAGGCCCCAACTAAATGTTCTCCTGCCTGAGAGCAGATATGTTAACTGTGGTTTATGAACCACCAAGGATATGAGCTGTGTTTTGCAAGCTGATTGTTTTTATTGCTAGGGCAGAGGTTGAGTATCTGTAAGTTGTGCAGTGGGGTACCTGGGTGGCTCAGCTGGTTAACTATCCGACTCCTGATCTCAGCTTAGGTTTTGATCTCAGAGTAGTGAGTTTGAGCCCTGCATTGGGCCCCACACTGGGTGTGGATCCTACTTAAAAAAAAATTTTTTTTGAGCTGAAAAAACTCCTACAGCTGCTTAGCTACTCATCTGTTCTTATGCTGTTGTCAATTCCTTTCCTCTTGGTTTGCCCTTTGTACTCTTCTGGTTCTGTTTGGTTTGCAGTAGTGAATGTTTTACTTCCTATGCAACTGTGTTTATCCAACGAACCCTTTCATAAAAACCTGCTTTTATTTGGTCATGTGGTATGATAACTAAGAAGGAAAAAAAATGGTAGGGAGACTTCACAAGATGATCTGATCTAGTTCTCTGTCTTCCAGCAAATACTTCTTTATATTGTCCTAAGCAGGTGGTTAACCAGAAAGTTGGGTCTGTTTGTCAAATGATCTAAAAATTAAATACAGTTAGTGTTCTTTTTCTAGTAGTTAAATGATCTGGCGGCTTGCCTTTTTTCTTTATTGTAAATTTTAAATTTTAAAAGGGTTATAGGTGCCCATTATAAGAAGTGAAACAGTCCAAACATATATAAAATAAAAGTCATTATCTCTCTTCTCCTTCCTCCTTCATTCCACTATTCCCACCTCTTTGGGATAACCAGTGTTAAAAGCCCTGTATATACTTATCCACATTTTCCATGTTCATACAGATTTTGTCCTAGGATCATACTATAAACATAATGCTGCAGGGTGCTTTTCCCCCCAACAGTTTATTACAGACAGTTCTCAATCAATAGATAAGGATCTGAGCTCATCTTTTTTTAAAGCTATGAATTGTCCATGGTATTTTGGTGTTATCATACCATAATTTAACCATTTCTTTTTTTTTTTTTTAAGATTTTATTTATTCATTTGACACAGAGAGAGAGATTACAAGCAGGCAGAGAGGCAGGCAGAGAGAGAGGAGAGAGGAGGAAGCAGGCTCCCCGCTGAGCAGAGAGCCCGATGTGGGCCTCGATCCCTGGACCCTGGGATCATGACCTGAGCCGAAGGCAGCGGCTTTAACCCACTGAGCCACCCAGGCGCCCAATTTAACCATTTCTTATTGAAAGATTGTATCTGGTTTTTTTTTAATTGAGGTATAATTGCCCTATAATATTATATAGGTTCCAGGTGTACAGCATAACAATCTGTATTTGTATATATTGCAAAAATGATCATAATAAGTCTAGCTAACACCTGTCACCATACATAGTGACAGGTTTTTTTCTTGTGATGAGTTTTTAAGATCTGTTCTCTTTGCAGTTTTCAAGTATACAGCACAGTGCTATTAACTGTATTCACCATGCTGTACATTACATCCCCAGGACTTGTTTTATAACTGAAGTTTGTACCTTTTGACCGCCTTCATCCATTTTATCCACATCCCACCCCCGCCTCTGTCATGTGTTGTCTGTATATGTGAGTTCATTGTTATTTTACTTACTCGGTGCCCTCAAGGTCAAATGGGTTGTTTTTGTTGTTGTTTTGCTTTTTACCATCGTATAATAAACTACAGGAGAGATCTCTTTTTCTATATAACTTTTGCACTGTTCTGTAGGATAGTTTCCCAAAGAGAGATTAATGGGTACAAAGCATGTGATTTTAAATTTTAATAGCTACTGCCAGGTGCTTTGCAGAACAATTGCAGCACCTCATAGAAATGTATGACAAAGGGAGGGGCACCTGGATTTAGAGCATCTGCCTTCCGCTCAGGTCATGATCCTGGGTCCTGGGATCAAGTCACAAATCAGGCTCCTTGCTCTATAGGGAACCTGCTTCTCCCTCTGCCCGCCGCTACCTCTGCTTATGTTCTCTGTCTCTCTCTCTCAAATAAATGAATCTTTAAAAAATAAATAAAAGAAACATTTGACAATGCCCTGAATTTTTGACAACATTGGATGTTATGACTTTAAAGCTTTTTCACCATTCTGTTGAGATGACATCTCATTGCTTAAATTTGTATTGTTCTGACTACCATTAAGCTTGAACATCTTTTCATATATTTGTTGGGCTCATCTGATGTCTCTTGTATGAAATCTCTGTACAGTTTTGCTCCCTTTTACCTGGGTTGTTAATCTTAACAATTAACAGTTTTGCAGATGGTCTTTGTGTTTTGCAGATAATAACGCTTTGTTATGAGCTGTAAATACTCCCCTCGACTATACTTTGTCTGACTTTGTTCACTGTTTTTTCTTTCATGCCTTTTATTTTATTATGTTTTTAAGATTTTATTTTTTTGACAGAGAGAGATACAGTGAGAGAGGGAACACAAGCAGGGGGAGTTGGGAGAGGGAGAAGCAGGCTTCCGCTGAGCAGGGAATCTGATGCGGGACTCAATCCCAGGACCCTGGGATCACGACCTGACCCGAAGGCAGATGCTTAACAACTGAGCCACCCAGGCACCCCTCTTTTATGCCTTTTAAATGTTTAATTTTTATGTAAGAGAAATATGCCCGTCCTTTCTTTTATGACTCCTGGGTTCCTGTTAACCTGCCTTTTTTTGATATCTTAATCATATAGTATGTACGTTTCATTTGCAGGTAAAAGTTTCATTTGATCTGACCACTATTCAAATAAAATACCTGGACGAGGAAAATGAAGAGGTAAAGTATATGACAGTACCCATGGCCAGGTGTCCAGAATATGGATATTATTTCCCAAGAGTGATGGCGGATCGAAAGATTCAGACTAGTGTTTTTTTCATTGTGTAGTGGTTTAAATGTACTTGATAATTGCATGTTCTGAGCCGATGGTGGCATCTGAGATGGAGTTGAGAAATAAGCAACACTGAAAAAGGATATTTGAGAGGTAACTTTAAAACTACATAGTGATGTAGTTCAAATATACCACAAGCTACCATTTAGTTTATGATAATAAAAACATTGGCAAACCTTTATTGAGTGGTTACATGTCAGATTAATAATACTATGTATTAGGTGTTATGTTCTTATCTTTTACCCATGAGGAGACTGAGGCCCAGAGAGCCTAAGTGACCCAGAAGCACAAAACCTTGGAAATAGTAGAGTAGGGGTTCATGCCATACCTTCTGGCTCTAGAGCCCAGGCTCTTAACCACTGTAATATGCTGCCTCTTAATGTACCTGAAATAAAAGGAGGATATAGAAATTAAGCAATGAAAATCCTTAATTATTATTCAGAATTAGTTCACAATGCTGGAAAAGCTAAACCCCAGTCTGAGGTTGTGCATCTTGTCTGTGAGGCTGATCCTAGGAACAAAAATGTTCAGTTGACGGGAAGTTTATAATTCACTGTTGTTTTTGTCCTTTTACAGGTATCCATCAATAGTCAAGGTGAGTTCCTGAAAGAACTGTTCAGCTTTATTTAAAAGCATTAGTCTGTTCATGAGTGTATACATTTCCATTTACACTCAGATATTGCTGCAGTATTTATTTTGGAGTGGGATTTAGTATACAGTAATTAAACATCTCATTCTCTCAGCCATGGACATTAGTTACATAGTGTATTTTTATTTTGTAGCAGTTTTTTGTGTATAGATTAGTGCCTTTGATTGGACCCTAAGGATAGCTTTAATGGAAGGTTCTCTTATATTTAAGATGCTCATCTTCTGAAAATATGCCTCCCATTCAAAACATACAACTCTGTTCTCCTGGTATTGCCTTTGTCCCTGTCTTGGTATATATATATATATTACTGTCAACTTATAAACATATGAAGTGGTATTCCAGAACTTATTTATAAGATGGTTGGTTGTTCAGAGCTTGGAGCGCCTTTTCCACAGGAACAATGTTCTGTATGAAGGTTAGGTTCCCAGGCTAGCCCTCCACCAAACTTATTTGAACCAGCTCTAACGATAGTTAATGATATTAATTTTATTGTGCTTCACTTTATCGTGATTTGAAGATACTGCCTTTTTTTTTTTTTAACAAATTGAAGGTTTATGACAGCCTTGCATCACTTTTTCCAAAACCATTTGCTCACTCAGTGTGTCCCATTTTGCTAATTCTCTCAATATTTCAAGCTTTTTCATTGTTATTATATGCATATTATTATGATCTGTGATCAGAAATTATGATTTGTTAAATGCCCAGATGATGGTTAGCATTTTTTAGCAGTAAAGTATTTTTTTAAATTAAGGTATGTACTTTTATTTTTAAGGCATAATGTTATTCACACTTAATAGATTGCAGATAGTATAAACATAATTTTTATATGCACTGGGAAACAAAAAAATTCATTCGACTTGCTTTTTTGCGATATTTACTTTATTGCAGTGGTCTGGAACCAAACCTGCAATATGTTTGAAGTCTGTCTGTATTAACATTACCCATGAACTCCCTTGCGTTCTGAGCTTCACTAAACCTAGTATGAGGCAGCTGGGTTGAGGTTTCATAGCTGGAAGGCTCCAGTAGCAGAGAGAAGAGGACTTAAGAGAGAGAACTAATCTATAAGTAGTTTCTATTTGCAGTGGCATGAGAAGGGAGTTTGTCAGCAAAAAGGTAGCAGCTGTTCATGTATAAGGATTGTAAGAAAATCCTTAAAAGTAAGGATTGGCGGTACTTAAATAGAATCTTTTGGGTTGGTGAAGAAATATCACAGTATATGTTCTTTTTTTTTTAGGAGAGTATGAAGAAGCTCTTAAGGTAATGGTCATTTCATCTTATTTTCAAATAATTTTAAAAATACTTATTGATTAGGGGTGCCTCGGTGGCTCATTTGGTTAGGCGTCTGCCTTCTGCTCAGGTCATGATCCCAAGGTCCTGGGCTCTGCATCGGGCCCTTGCTCAGTGGGGAGCCTGCTTCTCCCTCTCCGTCTCCCCCTGCTCGTACTCTCCCACTCTTTCTCTCAAATAAATAAATAAATAAAATCTTTGGAAAAAAATTATTGACTAAAACTAGAACTTGAACTCCAGTACCATGGGCAGAAACTAATGAAACACAGCAGAACAGATTTTTAGAGAGACTGTGACGAGTAGGGCATACCACTCAGCAAAAGGCAGCTCCCAATATAAAGGTTCTTTCTAGTTATTGTTTCCTCTCATTTCTGGTCTTGGTATCACCATTGTAGCATTTAAAAATACAAAGGGGGTGCCTGGGTGACTCATTTAGTTGGGTGTCTGACTCTTGATCTCAGCTCAGATCTTGATCTCAGGGTCATGGGTTCAGGCCCCTCATTGGGTTCCATGCTGGGTGTGGAGCCTGCTTAAAAAAATAATAGTTAAAAGAATAAAAATATCTCTGCGAAATGATGCTTTCCGGTTCACACTTTTCATCTCCTTACTTTACCTTGTTTCCTATAGAATGTTATAGGATAATGCGGGACATTTTAAGGTACAAACTATTGAATTCACCATCTCTTGCTTATCAGTGATAATTTAGAGCATTCCTCAAGGTCACTTCTTTAAGATGTGCCCAGCTTTGTAATTAAGATTTTTCCTTAAAGGGGCACCTGGGTCGCTCAGTTGTTAAGCATCTGCCTTCAGCTCATGTCATGATCCCAGGGTCCTGGGATTGAGCCCCACATTGGGCTCCCTGCTCAGCGGGAAGTCTGCTTCTCCCTCTCCTACTCCCCCTGCTTCTGTTCCCTCTCTGCGGTGTCTCTCTCTGTCAAATAAAATCTTAAAAAAAAAAAAAAAAGACTTTTCTTTAAAAGTTTGACTATCCTTTTCAAACTTCTAATCCATGACTAAACTCTTTTCCATAATCACTTTTGGTCTAGGGAGGGAAAGGCAAGATTTTTTTTTTTTTTAGTAGACTCCACAATCCGTGTGGAGCCCCCCAAGGAGGGGCAGGCTTGAACTCAATCAAGACCTGAGCTGAGATAAAAAAAATCAGTTGCTTAACTGACTGAGCCACCCAGGTACCCCAAGGCAAGATTTTTTTTTAAACTGGGAGCTGGATTTACCCTTTTTGTTGCCTGGTCAAAATTGCCATTGTGGGTGCCACTGGATTGAGCAGTTTAGCCAGTCTTGGTTTTTATTCAGAAATCCTTATTTACCAGCCAGCTTCTTGGTTTTGGACATTCGGGCCCCACACTGGTTTCTCTTAGTTGAGATTCTCACCTGTTAGCAATCTCATGCTTCACAGTTTCCTTCTTCCCAGTTTTCACGTGGTCTTCCTATTTCCTCTTTGCCTTTTTTTTTTTTTTTTTTGAGAGCATGCAGGGGAGCGAGGGGGTGGGGCACAGGGAGAGAGAAAATCTTAAGCCGCCTCCCTGCCCAGCAAGGAGCCCAACTTGGGGCTTGATCTCAAGACCTGAGCCAAAATCAAGAGTTGGATGCTTAACTGACAAAGCTACCCAGGTGCCCCATTTCCTCTTTGCTTTTAAGCTGTTTTAACATGCTGTCCCCCACACCCTTTCACCCTTGTCCAACTCCTCCTGACTTTTCTCTTTCCCTATTCTCAGAAGCTACAGTAGTTTCACTAAAAAAAAGTCTGTGGTCTTTAAAGCTCTTCTCTTTCCCATAATCACTGTTTACGTAGTCAGAAATCTCGGACTCTGGGAGGTGCCTAGGTGGCTCAGTCAGTTCAGTGTCTGCCTTCAGCTCAAGTCATGATCTCAGGGTCCTGGGATTAGCCCCACATCGATCCCTTTGGAGCAAGGAGCCTGCTTGTCCCTCTCCCTCTGTTCCCCGCCCCCTGCCCCTGCCCCTGTACTTGTGCTTGAGTGTGTGCCCTTGCTCTCTCACTCTCTCTCAAATAAAATCTTTAAAAAAAAAAAGAAAAAAATCTCAGACCTTAGGAGTCTGGATGTTGTATAAGCCTGCCCTCTCTCAGGAAGCAAGACTTTTTAATATACTTTTTTGCATAATATTTGCTATATGATATTTAAGATCCCATGTTTATATTTTGACACATTCATTGTGGTCATTTCTTGAGCAGGTTTTTCCACAGACTACCATACATTTTACTACCAGCTTCTTGGCTTGTGGTCTAGAATAGGGGCTGGCAAACTAGCCAGTGGGCCAGCCATATGTTTTTATAAAGGTTTATTAGAACCCAGCTGTTCCTATTACATAGTGTCTATGGCTGCTTTTGTGCAGACTTGAGAAGAAACCATATAGCCTGTAAGCCTAAAATACTTATTATATGGCCCTTTAAGAAAATTTGCTGATCCCTGATCTTAAAATAATACCTTTCAAATTTTTTGGCCATTGAACACTGTTTTTAAATGGAAGCTTAAGTCTGATGTGTAAAAATAGATGAAAGAACAATTCTTGTTACTGGGTGACAAATGGGGATATGTGATGGACTTGACCCCTAATCTCTTCTTGGTCACTGGAGTACCTTTATGGAACCTTAAATGTTCCTCAAGTAGAGTTTTCAACATAGGATTTTTAAGAAGATGCTCTTCAAAAAGAGGTAACCACTCAAGCATGCTTTCCAAAATACTATTCTTGATGGAAAAATAAATAATTATAGGCTGTAACTTTAAGTTTGGGTTATGGTAGTCTGGGATTGACTTTTTTGAAAAAGTTGAGATTAGGGCGCCTGGGTGGCTCAGTGGGTTAAAGCCTCTGCCTTCGGCTCAGGTCATGATCTCAGGGTCCTGGGATCGAGGCCCGCATCAGGCTCCCTGCTCAGTGGGGAGCCTGCTTCCTCCTCTCTCTCTGCCTGCCTCTCTGCCTACTTGTGATCTGATCTCTCTCTCCCTGTGTGTCAAATAAATAAATCTTAAAAAAAAAAAAGTTGAGATTAAAATCCATTGGTGGGGTCATAACAAAAACCAGTTCAACAAACAAGTAGTAACCCACTTAATGAGAACATTTCTAATAAAGTGCTGTCCTAAATCTACTTTAGTGTTTTTAATAATAAAACCATTCCTAGTTAGTATTTTGGGCAAAAAACAGCAGGATGATTATTAACATAGTATATGTCATTAGATTTAACAGACTACAGGTAAATTCTAATATTTTCAGCATAAATCACCATACCCCTTCTGTGTAGATGTCTTTGAGATTTCATTTGGGAAAGGAGAATCATGCGATATGTTTTTATTTCATAATGTGTCCTCTCAGATGGCAGTTAAACAGGGAAACCAACTGCAGATGCAAGTCCACGAAGGCTCCCATGTCAGTGAAGCCCCACCGCCAGCCGTACCAGAAAAACGGCCTGTCATGAGGGCAGGGAAGAAGCCACTTGCACATTATTCGTCACTGGTGAAGGTCTTAGGTTCAGACATAAAGACCCCAGAGGAGCCTGCAGCACAGGTATGAAGGGAATGGACCTGTCTACAGTTTTTCTAGCCTTATGTCTCCTTGTCTCTGGTGTAACATTTGAACTGTCCATCAGAGATTTGGGAGTTACTGTAACCATCTCTGCCTGACTTTCTGAAACTGGTAACTGGTTCTAGAGAAGGGGCAAGAGGGTGATATAGAGACTTCGTTTTCCTTTTATACTTCTTCATACTTATTATTGGGTTGGTTGTTTTTGTTTTTGTTTTTTACTATACATTTATATCATTGAACAAAAGAAACCTCAGAGTACTACATTTCAGGAAAATTATCTTAAACAAGGGTGCCTGGCTGGCTCAGTTGGTAGAACATGCGACTCTTGATCTCAGGGTTGTGAGTTCGAGCCCCACATTGGGCATAGAAATTACTTAAAAAAAATAAATCAAAATTTTTTTGAAAAAATAAATATCTTAAACAGAAAAAAAAAACCAGCATCCAAGATCTTGGGTTGTATTTCCTTGCAGCGGTTTCCACTTGCTCCACGTGATGCAGACCAGCCTCAAGACAAGCCCCCAGACTGGTTCACAAGCTACCTGGAGACAGTGAGTGTTCTCTCTGCTGTTGGTTTTAGCAGCCACATTGGCACAGGTGGAGCATGGGAGAAATAGAAAGTTGAACCCAGATGTCTGTTGCCTCTGGTACAGGAGAATGAAGAGGGATAGCTAATCATTTCCAGACGAGAGCAGTTCCAGTCCAGAAAGCTCCTCACTTCTACAGGGATGTATCTGAAAAAGAGAGAGCCTAATTCTAAGTTTGAGGGAAAGGAACAAGTCTCTGTGCTTGAGAAGGAAGAGATTAGAAATTTACTCTTCAAAATGATTTCTTAGTATCCCCTTTGAACCAGTGTACATATGGAAAGAATAGACCTTTTGCTACACTTCTGTCCATTCGTTCAGTAGCTACTAGATGTTTATGATATTCTTATACCAGAGACAGTGAGCTGTCTGGTCTGTGTGATGCCTTCAGGCTTTTTTCCAGTGTTGGAACTGAGGGTTTTTTCCCCCATCTTCTGCTCTGTATTCTAGTTCAGAGAACAAGTGGTTAAAGAAACGGTCGAGAAACTTGAACAGAAATTACAGGAGAAGCTAGTCCTCCAGAACCCATCCTTGGGTTCCTGTCCATCAGAAGTCTCAATGCCCATTTCAGAGGAAACACAGTTTTTGCCAGAAAACCAGTTCAACTGGCATATTGCTTGCAACAGCTGCCAAAGGAGGATCATTGGTGTGCGCTACCAGTGCAGGTGAGCTGTCCCTTCGGAGACCTCTGAGCAGGGCTTCCTGGCATTTTGGAGAGGTAGAGGGAAGTGGGGTATACTCTCTCTCTGAGCATCACACATAGATAGCAGCTCTAGATTGGAAACAAGCCGTTCATCACCCACAAGAAATACTATTGAGAGGGTAACTATTCAGATTGTTGATGTGTTCATATACACATTTGAACTAACAGAGGCAAAGTTATGTTTCCCAAAACAAAATTATATCACCAGGGATTATCTCCCTGTTGTTCCACATGCTTTCCTATCTTGCTTCCTCCCATAGATTTCCCTTTGAAATGGATACATGTTAAGTGCTGTTACTTTCATTTTATTAATAAGAAACTTGAGACAGGGCATGGCCAGGTGACAGGCTCAGGTTGCCGCCTAGTTGGTAATGGAGCCAGTATGGAAGTCTGGTCTCCTCTCTCACTACCTCTGGTACTTCCCATTTGCCATGCTTTTCCCCACAGCCTGTGCCCATCCTACAACATCTGTGAAGATTGTGAATCGGGGCCATATGCGCATGACTCCAACCACATCCTGCTGAAGTTGCGGAGACCTGTGGTGGGTTCCTCTGAAGCCTTCTCTCATCCGAGGTTCCCTACCCCTCGTCTTCCTGCTGCTCTAGAACAAGCCAGGTAAAACTATAAGTACGTGGGAGCCTTGTTCTCCTATATGGGCATCTTGGTTGTGGTGATGGGACACAAATCATAGGACCTGAGACAGCCTCCTTAGTTCCTGCGTGTTTCCAGTTGATGTGTGACAACAGGGACGATGAGCTGAAGCTAATGAGACAAATGAGAACTGTAGAAAGAAGCTAGAAGCTGGCACTGATGGAGGCTACAGGAGGCTCAAAATAGCTTCAAGATTTGTTTATGAGCTTTGTTTTTTAAAACTTTTAATTTGTTACCTCACAGGCTCCAGAAACAGGTCGACAAGAATTTTCTTAAGGCAGAAAAGCAAAGGTTGCGAGCTGAGAAGAAACAGCGAAAGGCAGAGGTCAAGGAACTCAAAAAGCAGCTGAAGCTCCACAGGAAGATTCATCTGTGGAGTTCAATCCACGGACTCCAGAGCCCCAGGTCCTCATTGGACCGACCCGAGAGCCTGCTGCAGTCAAACACCCTGATGTAAGCCCGGGGCCAGGGTGGGCACCAGGGCTGGAGGTCCAAATCTGTCTTGGTTGTTATTTTTATTTATTTATTTATTAAGATTTATTTATTTATGGGGCGCCTGGGTGGCTCAGTCAGTTAATCTTCTGACTTTAGCTCAGGTCATGATCTTTCGGTTCCGGGATTGAGCCCCATGTCAGGCTTTGTGTTCAGCAGGGTGTCTGCTTCTCCCTCTCCCTCCGCCTCCCCCCACCCACTTGTGTACTCTCGCACACTCTTTCTCAAATAAACCATTAAAATAGATTTTATCTGGGCGCCTGGGTGGCTCAGTGGGTTAAAGCCTCTGCCTTCGGCTCAGGTCATGATCTCAGGGTCCTGGGATCAAGTCCCGCATCGGGCTCTCTGCTTGGCAGGGAGCCCGCTTCCTCCTCTCTCTGCCTACTTGTAATCTCTCTCTCTCTCTGTCATATAAATAAATAAAATCTAAAAAAAATAGATTTTATTTGTTTATTTGAGAGAGAGAGTGTGAGAGGAGGGGTGGAAGAAGAGAATTTCCAACAGACTCGCCGCTGAGCATGGAGCTCAACGTGGGGCTTGATCCCACAACCCTGAGATGACCCAAGCTGAAATCAGGAGTTGGATGCCCAACCAGCTGAGCCACCCAGGCACCCCTCTGTCTTGTTTTTTCAAAAATGTTATTAGTATTTTTTTAAGATTTTAGGCTCAAACTTACAGCTCCTAGATCAAGAGTCGCATGCTCCACTGACTGAGCTAGCCAGGTGCCCCTGTTAGTAGTGTTTTTAAGGCATTAGTACATTAAGAGTCACTCTCAGCCTCTTGAACCACGTGTTAGATATTCAGAAGCCATCGTACCCAACACAAGTGACTATCTGAATTTTCTGTTCAGGCTCCCTTTGCAGCCCTGTGCCCCAGTTATGCCGACCCTCAGTGCAGCATTTGTGGATGAGAATTTGCCTGATGGGACTCACCTTCAGCCAGGAACCAAGTTTATCAAACACTGGAGGATGAAAAATACAGGAAATGTCAAGTGGAGTGGAGACACAAAGGTATTTTTCCCTCCCACGGAATGAAGATGAGGCCATATGAAGTGACAGTGCTCAGCTAACGAGCTTGCTTCCTCTTATCCCTCTTCTTTTCAGCTCAAGTTCATGTGGGGAAACCTAACTTTGGCTTCTACAGAAAAGAAGGATGTTTTGGTTCCCTGTCTGAAGGCTGGCCATGTGGGAGTTGTGTCTGTGGAGTTCATCGCCCCAGCCTTGGAGGGAACGTACACTTCCCATTGGCGTCTTTCTCACAAAGGCCAGCAGTTTGGGCCTCGGGTCTGGTGCAGTATCATAGTGGATCCTTTCCCCTCCACAGAGAGCCCTGAGAACATTCAAAAGGGCATGATTCGCTCAAGCAAAGCTGATGAGCTCACCTGCCAGCAGGAGGTGAGCATTGGAAGGGGAGCAGCCCATTCAGAGCTGGTCGATCCTCCAGAAATCAGGAAAGGGTAGCTCCTCCCCCTAACACACCAGGATGCTTGTATTGGGCCCAGTCCTTGGGCTTTATTGGCATGTCCTTAGGATCTTGGTGCAGGCATCCCCCAGTGCTTTCGTATCTCTTTGTAATGAGGCTTTGGCCAGCCTCTTTGCTGCATGTGGGAAGGCAGGGCTGCCTGGCCTGTTGGACGGCTGGACTGATGCCTTTGCGCCTTAACCTTCATCTCTCTTGAACATCCCATGCATGTATTCCCTAAATAGTAATGAAGTCTTGCCCTTGTTTTTACTTGCAGTTTTTTTAAGAAACTTCCCTTTATTAGTGGGGCACTGTTCCCCTCCGTTATTCCCCCAGACGGTGAAGTACTGTTTTTTTAGAGCATTTTACTGCTTAGGTTTAGTTAACCAAAGTTAATGTTGTCTTTTTGGCAGTTGTTACTATGGTTAATCTAACTTGTCACTAAAGGAGGCTGGGTGAAGGGGGTAATAAGTGAACACTGTGTATATTTTTGTAACTTTTCTGTAAGTGTAAAATGACCTTGAAACAAGTTTTAAAACACGTAGAGGTGCAGCAGTGTTTTGATATTTAGGGAGGCAACTGTCATTTGACCTTTTGTTCAGTTGAGTGCCTAAAACCCTTTGTCCCAATGGTTTTTCTGTATAGGAAACTTTTCTTCTGGCTAAAGAAGAAATCCAGCTTGATGAAGCGACTAAGCAGACCAAAGGGACAGGAACCTCCATTCCACAGAAGACAAAAAATGTTGCCAACGAGAGGGAGCTCTACATCCCTTCCGTGGACCTTCTGACTGCCCAGGTGGAAGATTGAGCACTTTGGGGGGAAGGGACAGAAGGCAGTGGAGAAAGAGTCCTTATCCTGTTGAGGAGAAGGTGGTATAGCCACAGGCCGTGGCCCAGTGAGTTAGAGATCTGCCCACAGTAGCAAGGAGATTGCTAGTGAAGCAGGCTTCTCAGTGTTTCTTCTCTGAATCGGAAACTCAATCTTGGGCTTCCCCACAGCTTCCCTTTAGTTGCCTCTGCATTTCTGCTTTTCCGGTTCACTTTCACCCCCACTGCCTTTTCTGTCTTTCCTGCCACTTGGTTATTTGGACATCTAGTTCCCACTTCACTCTTCTTGATTTCACTTGATTTCAAGTCCCCTCAGGACAACACTTGGCTCCAGCATCCACTGCAAATCGCCTAACGTTGCCCTTTTTGCCTTCAGGACCTGCTGTCCTTTGAGCTGTTGGATATAAACATTGTCCAAGAGTTGGAGAGAGTGCCCCACAATACTCCCGTGGGTAAGAACATCATTCAGCTCATATTGTTTAATTTATTAACAGATACAGAAGCGCTGCACCCTAGACCCTGGTAGTGAGAATCTTATTCTGAGGAAATACATGGCAAGGATTTCTCCTACAGTGTGACATTAAAACTGCAGCCATGGGTTCATTTTCCCCCTCTTCCCTGTTGTCTGTCAGAGTCAACAATACATGTTTGTGCAAGGCTTCTCCACTGTAAAGGGACCCTTGAGGCACCTGGCTGGCTCATTCTTATGGCTCTTGGTCTTGGGGTTGTGAGTTTGAGCCTCATGTTGGTGTAGAGGTTACTTAAAATCTTTGAAAGCAGGGCGGTGGGGGCTCTTTTCCATTTTTCTCTGAATGTTATATTCTTTATTTTCCTGGTCCTGTGTCTTGGCCATGGTTTCTCGGGCCAGATGACTGTGATCCTTCCTGCATTCATTGATCTGAGATATTTGCACATGTAATGGTCTGGAGAAATTCTTCATAACAGGCCTTGAAGCATACCTAGGTTTATTTCAGCTCTGCAGGAGGCAAGAAGCCTGTGAGCTATTGCTTCTAGACACTGACCGCTAATCCGTTAATGATGTGGTGCTTTTTTTTTTTTTTTTTTTGGCTGATGGTTCTTCTGTCTTCATTCTCCAGATATGACCCCCTGCATGTCTCCTCTGCCGCATGACAATCCTTTAATAGAGAAGCCAGGCTTGGGGCAGATACAGGAAGAGAGCGAAGGGGCGGGATTTAAAGTGCTTCCCGGTAAGGGGTTAAATATTTGTCTAGTGTTTGCATTGTCCCCTTCCATATTACACCGTTTTCACACATACTCCCTCCTGCCCTTACCTTAGCACGTCCATGGGTTTTCTGTAGCCTCTTGTTTTGTGAAGTCTCCTCACCTTCACATGGGACCGATAGCAGCTGTTCTTGGTGTGGGATCCTCATGGGTACGTGGCTTCAGGAAGCCCCTCAACAGCAAGTACAGACAAGGTTCGTGTCTTTTAGATCCCACAGCCTCAGTAAAGAGGAAGACTCAGAACCTTGCCTCAGCGGAGGAAGCAGAAGATGACCTGAGTGGGACCCAATTCGTGTGTGAGACCGTAATCCGATCCCTTACCTTGGATGCTGCCCCGGATCACAACCCACCTTGCAGACAGAAGTCTGTACACAGTGAGTGTCCCTGAGGTCCCCCAGCTAGTGGGGCGGTGTTTGAATTGTGACTGCCTGACCCAAGTAGGAAGAAGGGCTCTTCACTGAGAGTGGCGGTTGGGTGATTTTCGTTAGAATTTGGATCATGGTGGTTTCTTTAGACTCCACACACTCTACCTGACTCTTCTAATTATAACCTCGGAAGCAAAGCAGCCACCATAACCCATTTTCACCCTTTCTCAGGGGCAGAATTACAGCTGCGTGAGTCAGAAGCACAGCAGCCCCCTGTACTGCCTGGATTCTGCACTGAGGAGTCTTCCTGTAAGTTGACCGAGCTCTTCAGCAGAGACCTCTGCTCGCACCTGAGTTGTGTCCTTTCTCCAAGGACACAGTCCAGGAAGTAGTGGGCAGAAGCAGGAGTACCAAACTAAGTTTCCCAAGATTAAATTCTGTAACCAGTTTCCTTTATGACAGAAACTTCTAGATATTGGATACGTAGAGACCATACTGTGTATTTCAAGAACTATCCAAAACTTCAAATTCTTGTGCATCAAAATAACATGGGAAAATTTCTTGTGTTTATTATAATGAAATTGGACCTATGCTTTTAAATACGATTTGTCTCTTTTGTTTAAGATACACACTCATTTCCCCCTCCCCCCACAGACTTATGTTCAAGTACGTAACAAAAAAAATGTTTGTAGTAGTTATCTCTGGTAGAGTGATAAGTACCTCTTTTTCCTTTATCCTTCTTTTGCCAATTTTCTGCCATGACTATCCATTACTTAGCAGAGGAAAGTAGACATATGTAGTACTCACCACCTCACATTTTCTCTTGTTATAGCACCATTAGCTAATATATCAGCTTTGATTTGTCTTTAAGATTCATGGCGCTTCCAGGCGCCTGGGTGGCTCAGTCATTGAGCGTCTGCCTTCGGCTCAGGTCATGATCCCAGGGTCCTGGGATCAAGCCCCACATTGGGCTCCCTGCTCAGCAGAGAGCCTGCTTCTCTCTCTCCCACTCCTCCTGCTTGTGTTCCCTCTCTCACTGTGTCTGTCTCTGTCAAACAAATAAAATTAAAAAAAAAAAAGGTTTGTGGCACTTTTCAGAAGCTTTGGTGTTTCTCTGCCTTGTGAGCTTCAGTTCTTTCTGGCTTTGCTGAGGCTTCAGACTTAGAATGTGGCCATTAGTGATTCTAGTGGCAGCCTTTCCCTCTGGCCATCCCTCTCCTCTGGCTCTCATGATTACAGCTCATGACCCACAAGGCTTTATCAGGTATGGTAACACTGGGAGCTGCTTTTAACTTACAGCTTAAAAAGAATTGCTTTCTTCCTTTAGTGAAATTTGCCTCCCCTGAAGAGGGACTACTTGGAGATGAGCAGGAGGAGTCTGTCCCTAGTGCCAAAGAAGCTATTGTGGAGGACGAGGATGAGGAAGAGGAAGAGGAGGATGAGCTCAAAGATGAAGTTCAGAGTCAGTCCTCTACTTCTTCAGAGGATTACATCATCATCCTGCCTGAGTGCTTTGACACCAGTCGCCCCCTCGGTGACTCCATGTACAGCTCTGCGCTCTCACAGCCAGGCCTGGAGCGAGGGGCTGAAGGCGAACCTGGGGTTGAGGCCGGGGAGAGACTCACTGGAGGGGAGAACCAGCTGCAGGAGCAGAGCATCAATGACATCCTCATGACCTCACAGACTCTGGACACAGTGCCCCTTACCCCAGAGGTAGTGGGGCCTCCACCACAGCTGTCCAGGTACCGTCCACACCCCACTCAGCTGGGCTGTTCTTCACAGGTGGAATAGGGAGGAAACAATTCCATCTCATAACCTGTTTTGTTGTCATTGTCAGTGTGGGAAGAGACTTTTTCCCATAGGAAAGTCTGAATTTAGATGAATAAAAGTTGTATTTCCCAGAATTTGTGGATTCTGAATTTAAAGCTGTGCTTATTCTTAATTATTGGAGTATAGTCTGTCTACTTTGTTTTGATCATTGAGAGCCAGTTTCTTGTTTGGTTTTTTGCTTTTGCTGCCGAAACCCAGGATCGAAGAGAGCCAGTTTTTAAACACAAACATCCCTTCCTTGCTCTATTGACTTATAGGTAAAGGCAGCAAAACTCATTCTTATGTTAACCCAAAGTATAATAGGAAGCTTAATCTATTATGAAAAAAATGTATTCTAAAACCAGAGAACAGTTACTTTTCATCATCTGATCTGTGTGTGTCACTGTTCTCTCATAGTATGGCAGATGGTGGAGCCTTGACTAGGATTTAAACCACTCTCTCAGGCAACTAGACATTTCCCCTTATTAGGACCACTTAATGGAGCAGGGAGCTACCCGACTCGAGCCAGGCTCTCTAGCTTGACTGTGGCTAAAGAGGAAAACCAGAAGTAGAATGAGCTATTCCTAACTGATCCCTACATTGAGACATCTGGATCAGAAAAGTGAAGCCTTTGTAGAGAATCCGCCACAGCTATGCCACGTGTACTGTTTCTCCAGCCTTCCCATAGGTGCCTTTTCAACTGATTTTTGATATTGTCTTTCTGAAAGGAGCCCTCCTTGTGCACAGCTGGATGGTTCCCCAGGAGTGGACTTACCAGTTACCATACCAGAAGTTTCTTCCGTCCCTGATCAGATCAGAGGAGGTAACGACCAGCCTGAGCTTCGTCTTTTTCTGTGCTCCTCTCTAACGAAACCAGGCATAAATAGGCCCTCTGTCTTCGTGATTCTTGGCATTCTTCGGAAATCTGCCCTTCTGTGTTTTTTTTTCTGTGGCCCTCCCTCACATTCTTTTCTGTTCTCTAGCTTCATATTTATTAAAGGAGACCTCACAGAGGTGGGTATTGTGCTGCAGTGGAAAAGAACATGGGCTTTGGAGCTAGACCAGTCCAGGTTCCAGGCCTGGCTCCCCCTTTCCTCCCTGTGTGACCATGAAGCGGTTCAGCATGGTCATAAAACCTGGAGGGCTGTTTTCTTAGCACCTTGAAGTTGTTAGTAGACCTTCAAAGTCACTTCCCACTCTTAATCAAAAAAACAAAACCTTAAAGTACTTAGAAACAAATGGGTGAGATAGGTTTATGGACTTAGTTTTTCGGATTCAATAAACAGTCACCTTGCATTGCATTCTGAACAGTTCTTCCTTATCACTTAAAACCACCTGCACAATTCCCCAGATATTTTAAATAAACGCTGTGGTCAGATTGCTACTTGCGTCTCAAAACTTTCCTCACTATGAGTTAAGAAACACTAGGCACTTGTGGATGCACATCTAACCAATAGCTCTTTTGCTTTTAGAGCCCAGAGGCTCATCAGGACTTGTAAACAGCAGACAGAAGAGCTATGACCACTCAAGGTAACTGGACCTTGTGCAGCCTCTTCTTCAGAAGCAGGTGGATAGCCTAGTATTGCTTCTGCTTACACAAGCTTCTCAAAGGGCACCTCCACAGAGCAAAGAAGGAGAGCCGTCATTCCTTCTTGTTCTTATTTCTCCTGAAGCTTGTGAGCAACACTGAACAGAGGGCTACAGTTACGTTTAAGAGTGTTCCATTCCAGGGGTGCCTGGCTGGCTCAGTCGGTATAGCATGTGACTCTTGATCTTGGGGTTGTGAGCTCGAGCCCCACATGGGTGTAGAGATAACTTGAAAAAATAAAACAAACAAACAAAAAAAAAGTGTTCACATTTCAGACCAGTACTCTCAAATTCACCTCACCTTAGTACCAAAGAAGGCAGGAAGGTTAAGCCCACTGTGCATCTTCATAATGGTTTCTTAGACACACCTGCCTCTCTGCTCCCTGTCAGATCAGTGGTAAGGTGGACTCCTCCGTACATTGCCCAGAAAATCACATTTCCTTTGGAGGTGTATCCTCTGAGATGATAATTAAGGAGAGAGACTGCTGACACCCCTCTGTGCCCTTGACTGCATAATTTTCAGCTGGGGCAGAAAACTGGTGTACTAACCAGAGGGGCATTTTTCTGCATGCCCTTACCTTGCAGCAGTAGAGCTAGGTTCTACATCAAACCGAGGTTTGTAGCTATAAAACTAATAGGAAAATGATCACATTCTCTTTTCACATCTGACTTTTTTTCTCAGGGAAATCTGTTTTCTTTCAAGGATTAGAGCCCAGATTAGCCTATAGGAAACTAATGGTTTGTATTTTTTAGGTAGATAATTTGGTTTTCCTCCCTAGGCACCACCACCATGGGAGAAGCATTGCCGGAGGACTGGTGAAGGGGGCTTTGTCTGTTGCTGCTTCTGCATACAAGGCCTTGTTTGCTGGGCCACCAGTCACCGCCCAGGTCAGTGTATGTTTCCTTTTCCTGTACTGAAGCCAAGTCACTGGTGAAAATGATGCTGCCTGTCTGGGCTGGAGACTAGTATGGCATTCTGCCACTTTCTAGATATAGAACTTTAGCCAAGTTATTTAAGGGAAGAAAGGGAAAAGACCTAATGATTGTTGAGGACCTGTTACATGTGGGGAGCTCTGGTAAGTACGTGCTACAAGGTGAAGAAGACACCAGTCCTTGCCCAAAGACAGTGGGACACAAGTGAGGGAAACAGTACAGTGTAAGATCCTGTGCCAGTGTTCTTGGGTGGAACGCCTCAGCCCACCCTGCTGTGGGCTCCTGTGTGAGGCCAGAGAAGGCTTCCTGGTAGATGATGCCTGAACTGAGTCCTTAAGGACAAAATAAGCACGTGCTGGGAAAGAGGAATAGAAAGAGCATTGTGACAGAGACTAACCAGTAAAAAGAGTTGGAAATGTGAGCCTGAAAGATGAATTTGGGCTGCAAAGTGTAGAAGAGAAAAGCCCAATTTATGTAAGTGGGTGCTGTGTTAAGTGGTTTGGGTGTTATTTTAAGGTTAATGGTTGGGAGGAGGACAGTGAATGGGCTTTAGGAAAATGATTAACATCAGATTTGTACCTAGTAAGATCATTCCACTACAGTGTGGAGGTTGGGGGGAGCCCTAAAGAAATCCATTTGAGAACCCATGTGTAGATGGAAAAGAAGGGTAGAAGAGAAAGAGAAATGGCAGAACTTGGAGACCATGATTAAGAAGCTGGAAAGAAGTCAAGGAGGAATCCCGAGTTTCTGGCTTGGGGCAGAGAGTACCATTCATTAAGAGAGGTTGTGCAGGAAGAAGGGTATATTTGGGCAGGAGGGAGAAAAAATTAGGATGGTGTGGAGTTTGAGGCACATCACAAGTTACCCACAAGTGCAGCTGGGCACGTGTCTGTGGCTCACAGAGTGATTTGGCCTGGAGGTGAAGTCACTTGTATACATATTCTAGCAAAAACCATGTAATTGGGTGAGAGTTTCCAGGAAGAAAGGGTGTAAAGCAAGAAGCACCCTTTAAGAATCCGGGAAAGAAGAAGGGCCCTGCCGAGGACCCTGAGAAGTAGGAGGAAGATGTGCTGGAGCTCAGGGAAGGGAGCTTGAATGAGGAGGAGGGGCCGGCGCCCGCAGAGAACAGGGAGAGGACTCGGAGAGTGCAGGTATGTATGCCTCATTCTCAAGTAGTTGGAGGACAGAGGAAAGAGGGAAAGCTGGGCCGCAGAAGGCAGAGCGAGATAGATGTTTCTACAGTTGGCAGAACCAGTAGCAAAGGAGGTTAACAGTCAAGGTGAAAGAGGATGATAGAGATTTCTGAGGTGGTGAGAGATCACAAAATAGCAAGCAAAGAACATGTGGAAGGATTATTCTGGAAAGGAGGATGGATAGTTTATTCTGAAATAAGAGGGAAGAAGAGAACAGTGGAGTTAGGTGTAGAGAGCAATGCCAGAGACTGTACTCAACATGTATACACACTCTTGTCCTAATCCTCAACAACCCTGCCAAACGAGGTATTTTGTATCTCTGTTTTCCTACATAAGAGAATTGATAGCACAGTAAGTAAATGGTAAGAGAGTAATTCAGGAATGAAATCTTGCCATTTGCAACGACATGGATGGAACTAGAGGGTATTATGCTAAGCGAAATAAGTCAGAGAAAGATACCATATGCTTTCATTCATATGTGAAATTTAAGAAACAAAACAGGAACTTAGGGGCAGGGAAGGAAAACTAAAATAGGACTAAAACAGAGAAGGAGACAAACCAGAAGAGACTCTTAACTCTAGGGAACAAACAGGGTTGCTGGAAGGGAGGGGGATGTGTGCTAGATAACTGGATGATGGACATTATTAAGGAGGGCACCTGATGGAATGACCACTGGGTGTTATATGCAACTGATGAATCACTGAACTCTACCCCTGAAACTAGTAATACACTATATGTTAATTAAAAAAAAAAAAAGGTGAGGGTAATCCTGAGTGTTAGGATTTAGGAAGGTTATGTGTCCACCACAGGGCTTGGCCCAAAGAGGGAGGTAAAGTAATGTTAGCTCCCGGGCGCCTGGGTGGCTCGGTGGGTTAAAGCCTCTGCCTTTGGCTCAGGTCATGATCTCAGGGTCCTGGGATCGAGGCCTGAATCGGGCTCCCTGCTCAGCCAGGAGCCTGCTTCCCCCTCTCTCTGCCTGCCTCTCTGCCTACTTGTGATCTCTGTCTCTCTGTCAAATAAATAAAATCTTAAAAAAAAAAAAAATGTTAGCTCCCTCTTTCATGGATTGCTTCTGTTCTTTAAAAAGGGAGGGACGCCTGGGGGGCTCAGTTGGTTAAGCAGCTGCCATTAGGC
The DNA here is from genome assembly GCA_002007465.1 of Ailurus styani. NCBI lineage: Eukaryota > Metazoa > Chordata > Mammalia > Carnivora > Ailuridae > Ailurus > Ailurus styani. The sequence goes on from LNAC01000091.1 coordinate 8,277,242, forward strand.
TCAGGTCATGACCCCAGGGTCCCGGGATCAGGTCCCTAATTGGGCTCCTTGCTCAGCGGGGAGCCTGCTTCTCTCTCTGCCTTTGCCTGACACTCTGTCAGCTGGTGCTCTCTCCCTCTCTCTCTGACAAATAAATAAAATCTTTAAACAAATGAAAAGGGAAAGAATGCCAGGAAGGTCGCCCAAGATGCCCTTTCACAAGCAGTTTCATGTTTAGCCCCTTACACAGCTCAGCCAGCTCTCCTGGTAACGGTCTCTGCCCTGCCTTCACTGGCCCCATCAGCACAGTCACCTTTATCTTCACGCTGTTTCGCATACTGGCATCTTTTCCTTCATCGGGCCAAAGAATGTCCTTCTGGAACCTCCTCCTCCTAGTTCTGAGGACAGCTCATGAGTTGCCCGGTTTCAGGTACAAACAGGGAATCCAGATCAGGGCATTCCCAATCCTCCCTCAGGCATCGAGACGGTGTCAGGTGGACAGGAGTGGCTGTACGCTTGCGTTGAATTCCCTAATATTTTAAACAGATCTTGGAAAGATTTGTATGATTTCAAGATAATAACAATTTACAAGGCACATATGTGATACTGAAAATGTTGCTCTTCCTTTTCTTAACTCTACACAGCCAATAGTTTCTGAAGATCAGACAGCAGCCCTGATGGCCCATCTCTTCGAAATGGGATTCTGTGACCGGCAGCTGAACCTCAGGCTGCTGAAGAAACACAACTATAACATCCTGCAGGTTGTGACGGAACTGCTTCAGGTCAACAACAATGACTGGTACAGCCACCGCTACTGAGGAGGGCCCTCGTATTAAATCATTAGCCTGCTGCTCAGAGATGATCTTTATTCTGTCCTTGGGGGTGTAGGGGGGAAAGCCCTGGCTTATTTTTTAATCTGATGAATCTATATAGAGTCCATTATTGAATTATCAAGACAATACCTGCATTACAGTATTTTGGGGAGCAAATCAAAGACCAGAACTGAAGCAGAGACATCGGATGAATTGTAGGAAAACGGTTTTTCAGTTGATTTGGATAAAGCTCCTGTCTCCATGTTAGTGCATTGAAGAGCATAATGTGAACTTCCTATAGAACCATTTTTCTTTCTGCTTGTATCAAAGTGGAGTATTTTTCTTCGGTTAAATGTGGATGTTTCTATGGGAATATCTGTTGTCAGTTTTTAAAAGAAATTAACCTTGGAAGTTGTTTTCAAGAATTCTTAACAATTTTTCTAGCCCACCCCAAGCCTCGTATCTATGTGGCATTGAAATGCCACCCAGAGCCCCAGAGAAATCTTGTTACTCTTCCTGTGTGCAAGGGCAAAGTCATTTCCCTGCAAGACTTAGTAATCAGCACTGTTGTTTTCTACAGACCCCACTGGTACGTTCAAGATCACCTTCTGGGTCTCCGGACTTCAGTGAAAGGAGGAGGGAGTGTGCTCCTTAACCCACCAGCACCTGTTGAGCAGTGTTTACTGTAGTCATTTTGCATACATTTTTCTTTATTTAAGGGAACAAATTTAAGTAGATAGTGTGAAATATTTTGCTAATACTGTAGAGAAGGGAAAACTTCTATTAAAAGGAAAAAAATATAACAGTTACCTTTTCTCTTAAGGTCAGAGCAGATGTTACAGTTGAAAGGTGAAAAGTGAAAGGCAGGCTCCCTCATCAATCTAGTAAAGTTAGTTCAGGGGCGGGCAAACAGGAAATGCTGATGACTTCTTGAATGTTTGAAGTCTGCTCAAAGGTATCTAGCCTTAGAGAGCCTAGGACAGGGGAGTCTGTTTTGCAAAACTTAGATGGGGACAAACTGAAAAAGTTTTGAGTTAACCCCAGAATGAACGGGAAAGCTTGCTTCGAGGGGCCCAGATCCTCATTCTGTTTTATAGGAAAGAGTCTTGGGTACAATGGGTGGTGAAGGAAAAGGTAATAAAAAAAACACTAAAAAGCTATTCATGAAAATGACTTCCAGAAGAAGACTTTTACCCTCATCCAGAAGGGGGATAGTAAACTAGTATTATTTAACCTGGTTGGTATTTATAATGGATGATGATGTTAATTAATCATTAGTCATCATGATGTTTATTTACAGTATACTTCTTGACCGCTATTAAATAAACCAAGATTCAGACTGCAAGCCAACCAGGCTGTTCATTATTTAAAACCTTTTTATCCGGGATTCTGGATAGAGGCTGAGCGGCAGGGTGTGTGTGATTAATTGGGTTGATTTGGGGCGGGGCCTGTTCTGACCTCCTGAATCGTATTGTAGGGTTCCAGGAGGACCCTGAGGTCCAGTCGTCCGTCCTGTTGTACTTGTACATAACCGCTTCAAGAGTGGTCAAATAAAGGTTCTTTGAAAGCCCTGCCTGGAGCGGCTGGTGCTTGCGAAAGCGGCGGCGGGGTGGTCCGGGAAGAGATGAGCTCTTCCCTCCCTGGGGGGGGGCGGGTCCGGAGGAGCTGGGGCGGGGCCTCCCAGGCACCGAGTCAAAGCTTAGGGCGAGGCTCTGGGCTCCCGCACTTTCGATTCTGCTTGCAGCCATTTCTGTCCTCCTGTTGGCCGGGGGTGGGGTAAGGCTCTCCGCAGATTTTCCTTTCTTACCCTTTGGGAGGCAAGGGTCGAGGGACCTTCAGTGCCTCGTAGCCTCACGCAGGCACTCGCGGGTTAACAGGCTCGACTAACGGCCTCAGGGTTTGAAATTCTCCTTCAGTGAAATCCCAGCTTCTGGGGCTGCTCCGCTACTCAGGCCTTGCGTCGGGCTGGAAGCAGCCTAATCCTCCGGGTAGGCCCAAGTCGCTGCTCCCCACCCCTCTCCAACGCTGCATATTCGCTCCCCCAGGACGCTGTTGAAGGGGGCCCATAGCCTGGCCAGCCCCAGCCCGTGGTCCCTCGGGTTTCCCTGCCCTACCATCCCTTCTCCTGAAAGACACATTCCAGAAATCTCTCTTAGCTGACAGGAGCGCTGGATCCCAGACCTGAACCAGGTGAGGCCCTCTGGATTTTGGCCCACCAATGTGTGACTCGCCTTGCCCACTCATTCAGCTACCACTCCTGAGCCTTTGGGGAAGAACCTGGATTTTTAGCCTTTAGTATTCCTTAGTGAAGGATGGACCCTGACCATTGCTCCCACCCTTCCCCAGGCATTCTTTCCTACCCCACAGAAAGCAGTGGGGAAGAGGCTTCTGCTCCCTTTGGGGGCTTTTTTAAGGTTCTTAGGCACACCTGTGACCAGCCTAGCCGCCTTTCCCTTGTTTCAAGGAATCCCTGCCTTCCTATTAGGCCAGCACCTGCTGGGGCTCAGGAATGGAAGCTTTCCCTCCACTCCCAGGCTGGGAGAGCTCAGGCTTTTCTGCCCGGGTGTCCTAGACACCTCTTCAGAATCATCTTGTCGAAGAGGGTGAAGGGACTCTGGACTGTGGCCTCCCCCACCACCCGCCAGCCCCATCCACTTCCTTCCCTTGAAGCAAGTGACAGCTCAGCAACTTTCCCAGAAAATAAAAATAAAGTGCTTGGCCATTCACTTCTGGAAGTCCCTTCTAGGCAAATAACTTCTGCTTTTCTCTTCTCTTCCCTCTCTCAGGCAGATTGAGATTACTCCCCTGCAGTAATAAAAGGAAACACGCTGAAATCTCTGATCTCAGAACCCCGTGTAACTCCTTAGTTTTCCATATCCTAACTTCCTTGGGCCGGAGCTTGCTGAATTTGGGGTGGCGCTCCTTGCCAGTCTTAAGAACCCCAAACCAGAATGACATCCCATGTCCGTGCTAACAAGCTTAGCACTGAATTCTGTTCTTTTCTCATTAGTGAAAGCTGCCCCTGAATGATGGGTGAGACGTTCTCCCAGTTGGGCTCTCGGGAGGACGAGAACAGGTGCATCCTCCCCCCTAGCCTGGCCGCTGGCAGCAAGGCTACCTGCTACTCCAGCACCCGAAGCAGCAAGTCCTTTTGTTCCCGAGTGCCTTGTGAAGGGGCCACCCGTGCCAGCTTTGTGACTTGTCCCACCTGCCAGGGCAGAGGGGAGATCCCGCAAGGTGAGTGGCCCAAGGCTTTGGAAAGAACCTGGAATCCAGAAAAAGCACTTAGCAGCCAGCTGGTCAGGCCCCTCTGAATCTCCTTGAATGGGGGCGGATCTCCCAGCTCTTGGTCCCCCAGCTGCAGGCAGAGACACCCCCACCCCTCCTGCCCTGGTGGTTCTCCCCAGGGGGTCTCCAGCCTCCCTGCTCCTTTAGCAACAGGATTTAGCCTTAGGATTCACAGTTAACAAATGATCTCTCCAAAGAAGCTAGACTTCTCTCATTCACTGGTGCCTTCCAGAAATTCACACCTGTTCAGGAAAACCTCACTTCCGTTCCAGAGCTGTCAAAGTTGAGCTGCTGTCATCTGCCCAGCGTTCCCAGTCCTGCTCTGGGGCAGATGCGACATACTTCTGACTCAACTCGGTGGGGTGAAGGCGTGCTTCTGGGAGGCTGGCACAAGGAACATTTGTCGTGCACACTTCTTAGCCCTCTCTCTGACCTTCTTTCTCTCTACAGAGCTAGAGAAGCAGCTAGTGGCCCTCATCCCCTATGGGGACCAGAGGCTGAAGCCCAGGCGCACGTAAGCCCCTCTTAGCTCCACAACTGTCACCCCTGGGGGCTGTTCTCTTTGTCTCCCCCATCCTGCAATTCCTTTCCATCAGAAGGGAAGCCTCACTGAGCTCATGTAAACTAGCTCCGTTTCCAGGGTTTTTCCTGGTTTAAGAAGTCTTGGGCAGAGCTGGTGCCACTTGAGGGCACCCAGTGTCCTGAGCTTCGGTGCTCCCAAGAAGCATGGCTCCCTTGTGAAAACACAGGATCTCTTGACTGCGAGGTCTCTCTGGAGGGAGGCAGGGAGTGGCCCGGGCTGCGATTCCTTTGGGGGAAGTTATTTTTCCTGTGAGCTTCCCTCTCTGTGGCAGCTCAGACCTACTTGTCCTCTCCCTGAGATGGAAAACTAGCTGCTCCCTGTTCTGAGGCGCCCCAAGTTCCCGGGAGGGGGTCGCAACCCTGTTTGTCATCTGGGTCTCCTGGACGTGACTCAGCTGCCACTTCTGCCCAAGGTGCTCAGCTGTCGAGGGAGAGAGTGTCCCTCTCTGCCCACGGTTCCGTCGTGTTCAGACTTGTCCCCTCCTCTACCCTGGGTCCTGCTTTCTTTCCCACAGGAAGCTCTTCGTGTTCCTGGCCGTGCTCATCTGCCTTGTGACCTCCTCCCTCATCGTCTTTTTCCTGTTTCCCCGGTCCATCTCTGTGCAGCCCGCGGGCCTCAACTCCTCCACGGTGGCCTTTGGCGAGGCTGACATCCACGTCAACATAACGGTGCGTGGCTGCCCGCACCCCTGAGCCCCACGCCGCCTTGACGGCCGCTCTTCTCCGCGGCCCTTGTCCGGTGTTGCCCTCCCGGGCTCGGGTAGCCAGGGGTCCTGTGGCAGCCAGAGGGTGTCGGAGCCTGGGGAGAAGCAGGCACCACCGTGAGCCCCAGAGCGGAATGTGCAGAATTAGGACTGTACACAGCGAGGGGGCAGAATCAGGGCGAGAGAAATAAAACACGGGGTGTGGGGGGCATGCCTGAGACACTCTGGGTGGGCAGAACTGAACGGAGAGAAGCCTCGCAGGATGAGCCTGGGTCCTGGGCCAGCTTCGTGTCTTACGGTGACCCCTTCACCATTAAGAGTCCAAGGGGCTCCTGGCGCTGGGCTTTGGCAGCTGAGGCCCGTAGTGGGAGTGGGGCTCAGTCAGGCAGGGGTTGGGAAGCTATTTGACTTCTCCTTTTCAGGGATGGTCACCTTCCTACTTCCCTTTCCCTTGTCTTCCTCCTCAGAATATCTTAAACATCTCCAATAGCAACTACTACCCCATCACAGTCACCCAGCTGACCATCGAGGTTCTACACCTGTCCCTCGTGGTGGGGCAGGTCACCAACAACCTCCTCCTCCACATCGGCCCTTTGGCCAGTGAACAGGTGACCCCTTCTCCCTGGCCAGCCCTGCCCACAGGGGTGTGGACACGTGTGGGGGTTGGAAGCGGCAGCCGGGGTTGGGGTTCACCCTGTGCCCATTTGGTTGACAGATGTTTTATGCGGTGGCCAACAAAATCTGGGATGAAAACACATAGTAAGTATCCCTGATCTCTTCTTTAGCCTCTTTCCCTGGTTGGAAACCCAGTCTTCATCCCTACCAGATTTCCTTCTCCGCAGCCAGGATTCGGCCTTCACTCTCGTGGCCAAACCTGGAATCTGCACAGGATTCGGGTCCCCAGCCCTCTGCCTGTTTGGACTTATATTGGAATGAAAACAGGCCAGAATTCAGTTAATTCTTACAATAGGGGACCTTGGGCTCTTCAGCCTGAATCACTAAGACGAATGTCTTGTTTTCTGCTGGGGGGGAGGGGCGGGGCTAGCACACACCTGGGCCAAGCCTGTGGGGCTTGGAGGAATGACACTGCAGCCAGGGTGACATGCTCACCTTAGAGGAAGAGAGAAAGAACGGGAGTGGCATTTGGGGCCCCTGATGGAAAAGAGGCCAGGAGCCTGGGACCTGCAGGTCTCCTCTGAGCTGCCAGGCTGCTCAGTGTCAAACATGGTCACGTATTCTTTCTCTCTCAGCAAAATCTGTTCCTGGATGAAAATCAAAGTCCACCACGTGCTTTTGCACATCCAGTAAGTAGGGCTTGGAGCCCGGGTGTCCCCCTCGCCTACTTCTGACCCCAGGCTGCCCTCTGCTCCACCTTGTGGGAGGAGTCATCCAGAGCTAACTTCTTGGATCTTTGCTGGCTCTTGGGAAAGCAGATCCAGCCCCTTCCCTAGATCCCACCTTGCTTATAAACCATCGGTGTGACAGCCACGGAGCTGCCTCGATCACAGGTGGGACAGCCATCCCAGGTGCGTTGGCAGAGTAGGGAGCAGAAGGAAGAGCATGGGGTGTTTGAGGGAGCCCCCCTCCCCAGACAGCAAAGCAGGGCCAGAGCTTCCCTCGTCCCTCCTGCCAGACACAGCAACAAAGCCTGTTTCCTGTGCAGGGGCACCCTGACCTGTTCGTACCTGAGCCATTCAGAGCAGCTAGTCTTCCAGAACTATGAATACGTGGACTGCCGGGGAAACACGTCAGTGCCCCACTTGCTGGTCCCTCACCCGCCATGACCTGTCTGCCGTCCTGCACTCCAGGCCCCTGTGAGCCTGGGCTGTATCTCCCAGGACCCAAGGAAGGACTACAGTGACTTTGCCAAAGGAAAAGCCCTGCTTTATTCTACCTCCCCCACCACACACACACCCTCTCAGAAAGCCCTATGTGGAAGTTAACTTTACACACACACACGCACGCACGCACGCACGCACGTCACTCATATCCTCTAACTTCCCCCGGAAAAGAAGTCTGGTTCTTCTAGAGGCCAGCACCAGGCTTTCCCCTCCGTCTGCCTTGGGGAGAGTCTGACCTGATGTATATTCAGAGCTGCCCTAGGGTCCCTGGAGTGGCTTCTGTTCTCTGTACTGAGCACCTTGGTGGCCTAGCTCCTCTGGGGCTGGCCTTCCTCCTGCCTGAAGGGAGAAATCTTTCATTTTATCTGGCTTTTAAAACAAGGATCTTTTTCAAGGTCTCCACCCAGGGGTGGGAGAGTGACTTGAGGGATATCCGTGCTGTCTCGTGCCTTCCGGCTTTGGTCATGTGCCAAAGGGGTGGTGCTGGTCCGCTTCTTTCCTGGGGACTTGTGCCCTGACAGCAAGGTTGGCTAAGGCCCTGTGGCTCGGCGGCCTCCCTGGTTAAAAGCTGTCCCAGTTCCTAGGAAGACAGAGCTGTTCTCTGGCTAAAGCTTCTCTCCATAAAATCATTTTATTATTCTCATCACAGCAGGAGCAACATAGTAGGGAAGGAGAGGGAGGCAGCTGGCACCACCTCCACCTCTCCAGGAAAAATAGATGAAGCCAGAGTCATTTGGGAAGGTATTTATTGAAGTTAGGCTTCTGTCTGTCAGCCCACAACCCTGGACACAGGTCAGTCAGCCGGTGGTCCCAGCTGCTGCTCACCGATAGCCTGAGCCAGAGGCCAGAGGCTCCTGGGCTCAACGGCCTCCCCGGCTTAGCTCCAGGGCCCATCCTCTGCTCCCAGAGGCCTCTGCTTTCCTTCGGGCATGAACAGGCTGGAACCGCACATCAGTAGGAACTGGTCTCGACCTCTCCTCTTTGCTGTCACTTGGATGAAGAAGCGAAGTCCCAGCTAACGCAGGTTCCCACTGGGCTCTGGCCGGAGGCCGTCTGTGGTATCACTGGGCGGGAATGGTAATTGCTCACTAAAGGGAGCTGTGGTTGCTCTCAGGCCGGGGTCGTGGGGGGAAAGCTGAATGCCAAGTTGGGTGGAGGGAGAGGGGGCAGTGGGGACAGCATCCGGCTAGCTGGCTGCAGGGACAAGGGGAAGGAAGGAGGTTGTCCTGTCTCCCCACTTCTGTGCCTGAGTAACTAGAGTTAGGAAGATGATGGCAGGAGCACAGAAGTCCAGAAAGACCAGCCCGGACTTTCTGCGGAGTGTCAGTGGCCAAATGTAAAGGATTTATATTGTATTCAATAAACTATGCTTCACAATGTTAAAGAGTAAACGAAGAGTCTCCTGTGAGTTGGGAGGAGAGCTGGACGACACTCCCGGTCTGTTTTGGGGTGCCCCAGGGGGTGCCAAGTGTTCCTCCCCAGGCCCTGAGCCCCTCTGCTAACTGTCCCCTCTCTCCCTTCCTTCACCATGTGTCTCTAAAGTTCCCTCCCTACTTTAATATTCCCGTTCTGTGCCCCACTCCAGGTCACCCAGCTGCTCCCCTCAGGAAACACTGTACTGAGGGGCCCCTTCAGCCTGTGGAGGCTTCCATGAAAGGCCCAGGTATCCCCTCACCAGCACCGGGTGGAAAGAGGGACAGGGTGTGGGAGGGACCCCGGATGTCACCTTCAGGAAGTGGTGAGGGGGTGAAGCCTGACTGCTTCCAGGAAAGGCTGAGGTGGAGGAAGGAAGAGGCCTGTGGGGTTTTGTGGGCTAGTTCCCCTCCCCTTCCTAAGATCAGGTGTCCTGTGCTTGAGGCTATAGCCCCCCACCCTTTCCTCTGCGCTCTTTCCACCCCTGCCTCCCATCATCCATGCCACAGCTCTGTGCCCACCATGGGCCAGGCATTACACTGGACTCGGGGGGGCCCTGCCTGCCCCCTCCAGTGCTGCTCCAGGCAGGCCTGCTCCGGTGTGATGCACCCCCTCCTTCCCCAGTTGTGTCTCAGTACGCATCGGCCAGTGGGGAGGGGTGATGGCTCCAGTGAGAGTCCTAAACCTAAAGCCCCCAACAAGGGTGCCTAGGGGGGCTCAGTTGGTTAAGCATCTGACTCAACTCTTGATTTCGGCTTGGGTGATGAGGTCAGGGTTGCAGGATGGAGCCCTGTGTCGGGTCCTGGGCTCAGCAAGGAGTCTGCTTGTCCCTCTCCCTCTGCTCCTCCCATGACTCCCTCGAGCACACACATGGTCGGTCTCTCTCTCTCTCTCTCTCTCTCTCAAATAAATAAAATCTTTGAAGCCCCCAACAGACCTGTCCTTGCTAAATAAGAGCCAGCAATGGAGCTACAGGCTTGGTGGGGGGCGGGGGGCAGCCAAGACCAAGTTCTCCCATTGGCTTTGCCTGCAGAAGCATGGAATCATCTACTTTCTTCTCCCCCCACCCCATCCCCTTCATGGGTCCTCATTCCTCTCCCCCCCCCCCCCCCCC
>LNAC01000092.1:6079-85361 GCA_002007465.1 Ailurus styani
GTGTGTGTGTGTGTGTGTGTGTGTGTCCTCCTTGATGTAAATTTTGTTTGTTCCTGTAGTACATAGTCAGATATATTTGAAAGCTAATGACTTGGACAATGGGTTCAAAGGATGAAGGCAACCTTTATCCAAGAGAGCAGAACTGGAGACTATTGCTTACATACAATTACAGTTGAAAATGAAACAAGATCAGGGACTAGAAAAGAGAGAAATCTGTATTGATAATCTAAATGTTCAAAATTCTAGAACATGAACTTTTTAACAGGGGTATGCAGTGACAATATAAGATAAAGCACAGAGGTTAAGGAGTCAGAAATCGTGGCCTTAATGTCAGTTGCATCTTTTACTAAGGAGAGCTTTGGTGAGCTGCATAGACCCCAGAATTATAGTTGCTTTATCTTTAAAAGACATTGAAAACATTTCTAATAACTCGTTCTGCGTGCCTCAGGATTGTTACTAGGATAAAACAAATTACCCTATTTGAAAACATTCTGTAAGGTATAAAGCAGCAAATAATGAATAACATATTCTTTAATTTATTCTAGGAATTACCCATTGTCTGAAGAGGCAAGGTACTTCATAAAATGACACTGTGTAAACCTATTACACTTTTTTTTTAAATTCTAAATTTTGCATCCACATAAAAAAACCATGGAAGCAAGGTTAATTGTTAAAATCCAACAATAGCTGCATTATGGACATCCGAGTGAGAAGCATGTGATTGAGAAGCGTTCCCTAATAGGATGTACTCCAAGATCAAAAGTGCAAACACAATGAGAAAACGTACAACCTGAACTGGAAAGATTGAGATCAGATGACTCGGGCGGCTGATGGCAGAGGCAGTTTGATAAAAGGCAAGCAAGATAAAAGATTGCAGAATCAAAGCAGGAACTGTTTATTCTCAAAGATGAGGTGCCATGGCATTTGGAGCATGAAAGATGTGGTTGTTATATTTAAAAAAAAATCTATAAAGGCCTTTAAGCCAACAGTGTTGTTGTAGGACAAGAGTGAAACAAGCCAGTGAGTTTTATTGTAAGAGGTTTGGAAAAGAAAATCAATGTTTTCTTTATCAAGGGCTGGTTCTCCCTCCTTTGAATTCTATGTGAAGTACTAGTCATATGTATAAACTCTACCCAGGGTTGTAAAAGGAGATCAAGCTTCAAGTATGGTGCAGGTGAAAAGTGGAGCAAGTTTCAGCTTTTTCTCCATTCAAAGTGAATGTTGTCCTGACTGGAGTGAATTTTGGAAATCAAGTAGCTACAGCTAAATTAGACCACCTTCAGTAGCTTTGAAAAGAAGATTCAGAATGCAAAAAGCCATGAAGTGTTTAAGAAGTTTTGATTCAAAATTCTTTGGAGATTAAAACTCAAGGTTTGTAAACAGGCAGAAAGATAAGTTTATTATTTTCATGGTTAAGAAAAAGTATTCCCTGGTGAATCAAAACTGAGCTACTGTGTTACTGAAATGATGTGGCTGATTTAGAATAGACATACTAAAGGACTAGAATAAAAGTATTCAAAAAAGGCATTGTCTTCAAGAAATAATTTTAAGAACTACTATAACCCATTTTAATCATTAGCATAATTTTATAATGATGTATCAAAAATAGCTCATTTATCGAGTGTCTTCTGTGTGTAAACCTTGCAAAAGTAACTTACACAGACAAGTTCTGTTTATCGAAACAACATGGAAAGCTTATTACAATCATTTTACAAACAAGAGACCTGAGCTGGATCCAGGAGGAGCTTAGGTACACAGTTGGATTCTGTAAATGTCCAAACAAGTAATCAACACTTCTTTATGTCCAAAGATTTTTTTTCACTTCCTCTCCTCATTGTGTTCCTCCTCCTCCTTCTATATGACCTACTTTCAAAAACAGAAACTCATGACCTCATAAAGAACGGAGGAACCAGGCAGTACATGGAAAAGGCCCAGGGTTGAGAGACAGGAACCCTGAATGCTAGTTTTGCCTCTTTCTGTTAGCTAATGTTTAATTTGGGAAGTTCTGCAAAGTGACAATTTCTCTGCAAAGTGACAACTAAATATGGTGCCCTTTTCTCTGGAACAGTGCAAGCGTATAGTTCTGGAGAAGCCTACTTGAGTCATCACATGCAAAAATTTCTATTTCTAGAACAGGATTTCATGATGAAAATATGACCCTGAGTCTCAAGTCTTAAAGTTAAGATAACTCAGAACTTCTGGTTCTAGGTTTATGACAAATAAAAAGTGAAACCCTCCAGAATCAAACCCTCTAGTACTTAGAAATACTGCATAAGTGACACTTTAAAGCATATGTCATACATTTAATACCTTTAGCCCTCTCAATTCCAAAATTTGGAATACATATTAAAAACAGAAAATCATTGAACAGCATATTAAAGCATTACTAGTAAAATTCATAAAAAAATGCAAAACTGTTAAAATTTATCAAGACTTCAAGTGATTTGGCTGCAGATATTTACAGGAGATACATTTAAAACTATGTGTTAGCAGATATAGTTAAATATAATTTGAGGAAAAGACTGAATAAATGACTCCAGAAAAAAATTCCTATAAGCTTTCATAATCTGAAACAAACTGTCAAATGATGTAACCAGATGTACCAATGAGGGGAAAGAGCTTTGTAATGGAGACCTAAAGATGTCTGTAAAAATATTCCTTTAAAAGAGTTGGTAGATTTCATTCCAAATAGTAAAAGATGCTCAAGTTTAAGAAGCTTAGCAAATCAACTAAATATTACTTGAGTTATAAAGGAAGAAAGGAAAGGTAGGAAAGGAGGAAGGATGTGAGGGAGGAAGGAAAAGAAAGAAGAAAGAAAGAAAGAAAGAAAGAAAGAAAGAAAGAAAGAAAGAAAGAAAGAAGGAAGGAAAGAAAGAAAGAGAGGAAGGAAGGAAGGAAAAAGGAAGAAAGGAAGAAAGAAAGATAGTTCTTCAAGTGCCAAAAGCCAAGAGAGAAATGAAAAACAGAGCAACTTGAACTTGAGCTCAACCACAGATGCATCTGGAGACAGGCACATATGCTAACACAACATTGTGCTCTTTCAAACCCCAAAGTCAAAGAAAACATTTTAAAAGTAAGCAGAAAGGAATGAAAATTTATCCTTAAAAAGTAATAATTAGACTGACAACAGGCATATTAAGACCATCAATTTAAGACACAGAAGCAAGGCTATATTATCCTCAAAAGGTCAAGAAAACAAAATAAATCTGTCTACAACACCCAGTAGAACTGTTGTTCAGGACCAAGTGTTATCTTTAAAAATTTTATTATTTATTTAAAAAATTATTATTAGAAAAAGCAGACCCTGGAATAAATATTCCTTTGAAAATGATTTGTTGGGAAGTTGTGCTAGAAAAAATTGATAGGACTGGTAATGAAAGGAAGATTTAACATTTTTAATAAGTAGTGCTGTAGAATCAAGTAGCCATGTAAATAACAATAATTATTCATCTACTGAGTATGTACCTAAATATGAATGTTAAAATGTTTCTAGAAGAAAATATAGGAAAATATCTTTACATCTTTGGGTAAACTTCTTAAATAGAACACAAAATACACTAACCTTCAAAGCCAAGTTTAATACATTGGACTTAATTAAAATAAGAGCATCTGTTCACCATAAGAAACCATCAATCAAGTGAAAATGTAACCTACACACTAGGAAAAAAATATTTGCAGCATATACATCTAATGAAGAATATGTAAAACTCTCCAAAAACAGCTTTAAAAAAATAAAACCGCTATTTTTCTAGGGACTTTTTAGTATGAAGGATTCATCTTTGTTATCTCCTGATATATTATGCAATTTATATCTTATTTGCTAGAATTTAGTTGGAAGATCACACACAGCTATAAGTGTGGATAAGAAAAATACACTTTATTTTTATTTTGGCCATGTGTCCAGATAAAATTCAAGATGTTCTTACTACAAAATTCAGGGAATGTATACAGAGTTAGGCAGGTAGCAATCCTTAAAATATAATTTTGATATACACAGTGTGACTAATATGTTATTCAGTTACTTTACTGAAGATAACATTTCTGCATGTTTTTTTCCCCCCTGAAATTCTGGATGTGGGAGAGGCTTAGAAATTAAAAGCTAAATAAAACAGAGACCCCTGGGTGGCTCAGTCAGTTAAGCATCTGCCTTCAGCTCAGGTTATGATCTCAGGATCCTGGGATTGAGCCTGGCATCAGGCTCCCTGCTCAGCAGGGAGTCTGTTCACCCTCTGCCCCTCCTCCCTCCTCATGCTCTCTCTTTCTCAAATGAATAAATAAAACCTAAAAAAAAAAAAAAAGCTAAATAAACATTGCCCCTGTTTCCAAGGAGCTGATAGTCTGGTAAGGGAAGGTGAAATGCATAAATAATCTTAACATTTTTAAAATTAAAATGTACTGATATCTGAGTTCACATTTAGAAAAGACTGCTCCAGAAAAATTTTGAATAACTTCATTAAGAAAAATGTTTTAAGGTAGAGGAAACTCATGGATGCATTCATAAAGCTGGAATATTTTAGGTAGCTATAAGAAAAAATAAGTAGTTGAGTTTTCCTAAAGAAGTGTGAATGTAGTAGACCTTAATTGTCAAATCTTAGCGTTTACTCATTAAGGAAGGAGAACCCATTAAAATTTCTGAGACATGATGCTTAAATTATATGTGTGTGTGTATGTGCATGTGTATATGTTGAATTCACTATTATTTTGTGTCACGTCGCATTCCTTTTTTTTTTTTAGATTTGTTTATTTATTTGAGAGAGAGAGAGAGAGATAGTGTGTGCATGTGCGTGTGGGTGCACATGACTTGGAGGAGGACAGAAGGAAAGAAACTTCAAGCAGACTCCCCGCTGACAGTGGAGCCCCATGTGGGGCTTGATCTCATGACCCATGAGATCATAACCTGAGCTGAAACCAAGTCAGAGGCTTACCTGACTGAGCTATCCAGGTACCCTGAAAATTGGTCTTATCACTCAGAAAAAGCAAGTAAAAGGAATCCCTAGAACAAAAGTGAAAAAAAGATGCCCGGATGAGCACAGTGAACTACCCTTAGCAAGCAGCCTATCAAGATTATGGACATCACTTAACACCCATGTGAGTTTTCTCAAAGAAAATGCGATGGATAGAATACTTGTGTCATTAGAGGAAACAATTGCACAGTAGACAGTTTGGGATTGACTTAGTGATTATATAGAAAACTAAGCCAACCAATGTGGTTTAATTATGTATAGCTTTACATAGACATCATTATGTTAATAGTGAGCAAATATGAAATCATGATATACCTCTGTTGTAGGTTGGGGGCATGGAAAGGATGTGGATGTGTGATGGGTAGAGGACGAGAAAAGAAGCCAAAACCTCATTCTTCATGATGGGACATCAACAGATCACGCTTAAAACATAACCAGTAAATAGCAATATAGACATGTTAGATAGGAAAATAAAGGTAAATATCAAGAGAATTTGAAACTAATAGAATCAAAGTGATTGTCTTTGGGGAGGGAAAATCAAAATGGGAGATGGATGCCAATTATTATTCCTCAAAAGAAACATTGTTAAACTATTTAACTGGAAATTACATACATGTGCAACTTTGATACAAAGTAAAAATTTAAACTGAAATAACACATTTCAGAAGTGGCTTTAGAAATGCCTGTTAATTATCAAAAATTGGCATAACATGGGAGAAAGTATAGTAGCTTGCCAGCAAGATACCACCAAGTTCAAATGCCACTTTGACAGCTATCTGTGTAGTAATGAAAAAAATGACATAATTCAGCCAGTATTCGCTGAATACTAGACACCTTATAAAGTTACCATTCTCATCACCTCTTGTCTCTATAACAACACTATTAAATAATTACTATTATTGCCCATATGTTTAGAGAAAATATGGGCCTTTAGAGAAATCTTTTTCCCAGTTAAAACTTAATTTTTTTAATGGAATAGAGTTGACACACAATGTTACATTAGTTCTAGATGTACAACATAGTGATTTGCCAACTCCATACATTATGCTATGCTCACCCACAAGTGTAGTTAATATCTATCACCATAAAACACTATTATAATAGCATTGGCTGTATTTTGTGCTATCCACACATACAAAGCTAGGAAGGGAGAATTTCAGGCCAAATTGGGCTCATATGTTTCTGAATATAAAAAACTCAATTGCTGTCTGGAAAAGTTAAATGTTTGCATTAGTTTGTGTTTTTTTCTCGAAGCAGACTCCAGACAATGATTTGAGTATGTGTGGTCAAGAGAGGAACAAGGATACAAGATAGGGAAGAAATGGCAGGCAGCCAGCAAAGGAATTTATTCAGTCAAGAGCCATAATGGGTCTACCACTGCAGCTTAATCTTTCTGGGGAGATTTTAGGATCCAGGGGATAAGACTTGTTTCAGAGGTTTCCCACAAGAGGGTCCAGGGAGAAGGGGAATTTTGTATAAAATACCACCTGTCATTGGTTGAGAGTTTCTAGGGAGAGGGGTTTGTTAACTCCCTAGAATTTTGGCAGTTTGAAGTCAGACGGGAGATCTCTTACATGATAAGGACTTGGAGACACGGGCAAGGAACAAATAGCATTTTTCAGAGGCCACTAACCAATAACCCTAAAAATCAGTTGATGAACAAAATAAAAGTGTGTTTTTTATTCCCATCACAATTTAACACAGTAGGGAGGAGGGGGGTGCATGTGGCTTCTAAGTCACAGTCATTCGTAGCCCAACTTTCTTCCATTTAGGTGTTTCTACAGTCTTTTGGTTTTAGTTTCTGGACTCAGTGCATCTGCTAGCCCACGAGCCAAGAGAAGGTGAAGGAATTCGGCAAGATGTTTTATGGGCAAGCTCTCTAAGTACCCTAGTACTTCTGCCTACATACCTTTGGTATGTGATTGGCCAAAACTCAATCACAAGATTTAATCTTATTGTCAGGAAGCATTAGAAATGTAGTCTAAATGTTTGCCCTGGAAGAAAAAGAAAACTCACATTTGGTGAGAATCGATCGCAGTCATCAAATAATTATTACACCATACTACTCACAAAAGCTCACCTTGATATGCCTAATCAACATATATGTTCACACACATACATGTACATACATCTATTGCTCTCCCTGGCAACTGCAAGCTCTTCAGTGGAATTTTGCCCTCATAGAAATCATTTTTACACGTGGACTCATCGTTTTCAAAAAAATTCATGTTGGAAGTGAACACATTTTATTTGGCTTTCACTGGATTGCATTTACCTTAGGGTAAGTAAGGTACCTCATAGGTTTCATTTACCTTAGTTCATTCAGCAAATTCAGCTACAGTATTCTATAAAAGGATTTATCATCCACATAAAATTTTATTTGCCATTTTAACTTAAAAAAATCAACAAAATATTATTGCACACATTTATTTCTCCTAAACATTAAAGAACAATTAGAAATATGTGCTAGCCTGAATATTTTTGAAGAGTGGTTCTGTGAACATTTTAAAATGCTATCTGTACATCGGCAGAGACACCTTTCCCTGTTGTGAAAGTATTCCCGTATGGCAGGTCATTTTCACATTGCATAGAATGTATTTTGATTTGCTATTGAGTTCACCTTGTTGTGCTGAAAGCTTTGTGTGTTTGAGTATAAAAATATCTGAATTTCAGTGAACTAAAGTATTGACCTGGAAATTTTTTTTAGTAAGTTAGTGATATAATTTTAAAAAAATAACCTGTACAAATCACTAACAGACCCTTGAAATATTACAATTGTAAAGTTAATTTAAAAGAGCAGGAAGATAGGACTGTATAAGGTTTAGAAAAATCACATAATGTTAACTTCCTTATTTGGCTACCAGATAGGCAAGTTGCACAAATGAAACTTTTATTTATACCAAATTCCTCCTCCCTGTCTTTCAATACAGAGGAGGAGGAGAGAAAGAGAGAGAGGGGGAGATCCAAAAGAGAATAGAGGATAGAAATATCAACATTTGGGCCTGTATCATACCTCAGTGAATTGTCTTTTCCTTCTTGTGAAAGAAGAGGCCAAACAGAGTAAATATTCAGTCAATTTTCTCTTAGGAGAGAATCTACTTTACTACTCACGTATGAAGGTCTAGCTCTGGAAATGAGTATGGATACCATTGCTACAATCAAATGCAAAATTTTTCTAGCCTAATGAGCCATCAGGTCAACATCTGAGTACCTAGTAAGGTGATTATTATTATTATTATTATTATTATTATTATTATTATTACACCATGATTTGATATAGCTGGGCGATTTGATTATGGTTGGAACACTATGTGTATTCATTTATTTGAATTACCTAGACTAGTAATGCTCAATCAGGGGTGATTTTTTCCCCCAGGGGTAATTTCTAGAGACAGATTTTGTTGCCAAGACTCTAAGGAGTTGCTTCTGGGATCTAGCAGGTTGAGGCCAGGATTACTGCTAATCATCCTGCAATACACAGGACAGTTCCTCACAACAACGAATTGTCTGGCCCCAAATGTATATAGCGCAGAGGTTGAAAAATGCTGACATAACTCTTTCCTTTCCTATACATAATATGTGAAAAGAGTCTCTACTTCACGTAAGGATTAAAAATCAGAGTCAAGCATTAATTTATCAGGTCCTACCTTGGTCATAAAGCAGTTGATAACTGATTATACATTGGAATTGTAGTTCATTTCTTCCACGCTCTAATCCCTGCCATTAAAAACAAATTACCTATCACTAAATACTCTTTTGTTTTGCTCTGTTTATTTTGGACCATCAATTTCTACATACTCTCTATGCTTGACCCTCCTGGCACCAACCCCTCTCACAGGTGTTCTGGCCCCATGTATTACTCGATGGATTCATCAACCCTTCAAGGTCAGACACAAGCCAGTGGAGTTAAGGCCCTGTGTGGGAAATGTGAACATGCATTTCTCCATGGTCCTTCCCCAAAGTTCTTAAAGCTTATTTTACTCCGTCAGGTAGCCATGGTCATGGGAGGATGGAGGAGACATCAGACAGACCAGATGGCAATGCCTTCTCCTCCAGTTTTGGTTGTTGCTTCCTGGTCTTCTTCCCATTGCTTCATCACTTGGCTTGAAAGTCCCACCAGGGGTTTGGATTTAACTGGCTGTGTAATGCTTCAGTTCATTTATGAATGATGAACTTGTTAATCAGTATAAACGTTTACTATGAACAATATTGCCTTGTACATTGGGCAGTTTATCAAGCTGGAAGTCTCGTCTAAAACTAAGTGGAATTGTCCTAGTTCAAAAGCCTTGACTTCGGGGCGCCCGGGTGGCTCATTCGTTAAGATCTGCCTTTGGCTCAGGTCATGATCCCAGGATCCTGGGATCCAGCCCCACATCGGGCTCCCTGCCCTGCGGGAAAGCCTGCTTCTCCCTTTCCCACTCCCCCTGCTAGTGTTCCCTCTTTCACTGTATCTCTCTCTGTCAAATAAGTAAATAAAATCTTAAAAAAAAAAAAAGGCTTGACTTCGTGTTACTGAGAACCTAGAAACTATCGGTTTAAGAATTATCTTCTCTGCCTTAATGTATTATAGAATTACATATATTTCAACTACTTGCTTCAACTAGTTGAGATCAACACCCATGAAACTTTCTGGAAAGTAGTTTCAAAGGTGGAGAGACCCTGTTTAATCATATTTGCATTCAAATTATTACATAACATGCTTATATCATCTAGAAAGTCACAACAGAAAAATAACCCAAACCTGAGAAATGGAGTTTTATCATTTGAGGAGGTAATATATTGAGAGAGAAACAAGATGTGAACTTTTCAGTGAGACAATACTGATTTCAAATCATACCTCTGCCACTACCTCAGCCTCTATAATCGAGGGAGGCTAATCTTTCTGAGTTTCAGGTTCTGCATCTGTAAAATGGAGAGGGTAACTGCAAACTCATAGCGTTACAAGGATTATAATGTTGCAAGGCTTAGTGTGTGTGTGTATGTGTGTGTGTGTGTGTGTGTGTGTGTGTGTGATATTCATTTATGCATATTTGCGCCTATATATATTAACACATCCACATTATTTATCTACACATCTATACAAATGTATACATGTATGTACACACACACACATCTCCTGGCAAAGCACAGATGCCTCCAAAACACTTCAGTAAGTGTTCATTCTCACTTCTGGAACAGAGAAAGATACAAAAACTGTAGGCCCTGGATTAGAATAAAGACTTAAAAAAAAAAAACAACCCAGTTTTGAGCCTTGATCTTTTCCTTCCAAGCTGTGTGAATTTAGACAGTCAGCAAACTTCCCTGGGACACAATTTCCTGAGTAGTAAAATAAGGCTACTGGAACATTAAATGGTATCAGACCATTGTATGCTTTTAGATGACTAACCATGGGCTGTATCTTCAAATTGAAGTTCACTTAGAAACCCAATATGGCAAAGAGATAATTTGTGGAATTTTCTAATTCAAAGCAGTGGACAAAGGCTCCTCTGCGGGCTCTGCAGAGTACAATTTGGAAATCATTAAGCTTTATGACCCTCAAGGGTCTTTCAGTTCTAAAATACCCAAAGTAACAAGTCTTAGCTCAGACACGGTCCTACTTACAGATCAGGAATGATTGATGTTATCATTCTAACTTGACCAGTTGAAGTTCTTTATGATATATGCTACTTCAGCAGCTGAAATGCCTAAATGTTGGGTATGACTTCAACTGCAGAAGTTCAGAAGTTCAGAGATTATGTTTCTGGCATAATTCAAGTCAACTGCTAGCTATAAAAAATCTACAGGACAATACACAAAAGTTGAGAAGTCTAATTCTCTGTGCTTATGCATACGTAAGAGTTTGTTCTTATTATTCCTCCCTTCCTCTATCCCCATTTTATTCCCCTATCCTTAAGGAAGTACTTCTGTTTGATTGCAACGACACAACAAAAATAATAACAACGAAAACTACATGGGCTTTGATATGGGCTGAATTATGCACCCACCCCCAAAACATATATGTTCCAGCCCCAACACCCAGTGCCTCAACATTTTGAAGACAGAACCTTTAAAAAGGTAATTAAGTTAAAGTGAGACCTTTAGGGTGTGCCTTAATCTAATCCGACTGGTGTCCTTATAAGAAGAGAAAATTTGGCAACGCAAAAAGAGACGCCAAGGATGTGTGTGCACAGAGAGAGTACCGTAGGAGACCCGAGAGAAAATGGCTATCTAGAAGCTAAGGAAAGGAGTGTAGAAGAAACAAACCCTACCAGCCCCTTGATCTTGGACTTCCAGCATCCAGAACTGTGAGAAAATACATTTCTGTGGTTAAGTCACAGAGTCTGTGGTAGTTTATGACATCACTAGTATAGTAACACATGTTTCATATGCCACTTTTTTTAATTATTATATTTATTTATTTATTTGGCAGAGAGAGAGATCACAAGTAGGCTGAGAGGCAGGCAGAGAGAGAGAGGAGGAAGCAGGCTTGCCGAGCAGGGATCCCGATGCGGGACTTGATCCCAGGATCCTGAGATCATGACCTGAGCTGAAGGCAGAGACTTAACCCACTGAGCCACCCAGGCGCCCATCATATGCCACTTTAAAGTACTACTACTTTGGGGTATCCAGAGTGACATTTCGAAGGGGTTAATTTCTGGTGTGAGTTCTTAGATATAAAATTAGAACTTAAAATTCGGAACAGATTAAGATTGAAGTCACTTAATGTGTTATTTTCTCCACATCACTGTTTATTTTCATCATAGTTCTTCACCACAATCTGAAATTTGATTCTTCATTGACTTTCTACAATTCCATCAAACTAGAATATAATCTTAACCAAGGCAGGGAGTGTGCAGTTTGTACAATATTTCATCACCAACTGTCAGGAGAGCACCTGGAGTAAAATGAGTTCAATACAAAATCATTGAGGGGTTTCTGGGTGGCTTCATTGGTTAGGTGTCTGCCTGTGGCTCAGGTCATGTTCTCTGGGTCTTGGGATAGAGCTCGGCATGGGGTTCCCTGGTCAGCGAGGAGCCTGCTTCCCCCTCTCCCTCTTCCCCTCCTCCCACTCACGCGCTTTCTCTCAAATAAATAAATAATACCTTTTTAAAAATTGTCAAATTATCATTAGATTAAATAATAGGGTTTTGAGTAATTTATCATCATAGATTAGTCGGAATGACATGATTTACTTCATCATGAAACAGCTGAGCATTAAAACAATGAAAATACAACCACTAGCAGCTTTCAATTATTTATGATGGTGGAGAGTCAACTATAATATTCTGCCTTACACAAACAAGGAAAGATTTTGAATGGTTAACAATGGTTGAAAAATGTTGTGATATTCCTTTAAAATGCAGTGTGTTTACCACACATTTATGAAGTGTGAAATTCAAGGCCATTGCCTGAAAACCCAAAGGCACTTTAGGGTTTTTATAAAGACGTCTGAGTTTTGGTAAACATTTTTGTGCAGTCTCTAGAGACATTGTTTAACTTAAGTTATAAGTGACCTTTAGACCCAACAAATATGTTTCCAGAAGCGTATTTTAGTTTATTCGAAGTGGGAAGTAAATGAGTGATAAATTTTGTTTATTTTTCAGCTGTGAGAGAAATGCAAGTTCATAGCATGATGTTGTTAATTGGCTGATAGAAATTTAGACTGGATGTTCAAAGAATTAATGTTTCAGCAAGTGTTCAATATATCAAAATGTGTCTATTTTTGAGAAGCTGAATTTAAAACCTTCTAAGTACATAAATTACTGGTAAAAGCAATTATGAACTTCTGCTTTTGTCTTTGTAAGACAAAAGACTTCCAGTGACAAATTTTGAAGACTAATTCATGGACTTCATAAACTGAATTGTATTTGGCAGTGTATGTTCTGTTCATTGCATAATCAGCATATATATTTTATTTTTTTTCTGAAATTTGGTATTTTATTCAATAACCTAATCATGATTTTTTCTATTTTAATTATTTTAAATTATTTTAAAATAATTCTATTTCTATTTTAATTATTTTTATTGTGTTGCTCTTTCTCATTAAATTTTCTGTGTAACAGTTCAAAGCATGGTTTCAAATTTTGGCAAGCTACAGTTATAATCTCAATCCTACCACTTACTAATTGTATGACCTTTCTGAGCCTCAACTTTCTTATTGTTATATATTATAATAGTGCATATATTTCATTTACCCTTAAGAATAAATAATATAATATATGTAACATTGATATTACCTGACACATATTATATATTCAAGATATTGTAACTATTTTTATTTTTTGTAGGAGTTTCATTTGTGTGTGTGTGTATGTGTGAGTTATTTGCAGAAGATTGACTAGTATTTTTTTGTGGCTACAAAGAGAATAGCTTGTCTGTATCTGTAAGTAAACAGCACAACAAAGATATTTGCTAGTTTTTTTAAATAAAGGAGCTATTATTTTATTTTAAATTTTTAGACTCTTTCTTGAAAACATCATCACCGTCTATGCTGTAAACAAATCTATCATCTTCACAAGTTTCCTCCTGCCCTCTTTATTATGATTATATTACCTGTTTGTGTTAAGAACACTTAACGTGGGGCACCTGGGTGGCTCAGTGGGTTAAGCCTCTGCCTTCGGCTCAGGTCATGATCTCAGGGTCCTGGGATCGAGTCCTGCATCAGGTTTCATGTTCAATGGGGGAGTCTGCTTCTCCCTCTGCCCCTCCTTCCTGCTCCTGCTCTTTTTTGCTCTCTCTCTCTCTCTCTCTCTCAAATAAATAAAATCTTTTTTTAAAAAGAACACTTAACATAGGTCTTTTTGAGGCTAGTTTTTTTTAAATCTAAAAATAAGTTATGTGGTTTTGTATAAATCTATTGTAGAAGATTGGGTTTTATAGGAGGCAGATTTTGAGATAACAATTTACATGCAGCAATGTTAGTGTCACTCTCAGGATCAGCAATGAGGAGGAAGGAGTGAATAAAGCAAGATTGCGCAGAGGGAGACGTTTGGGCTGTGATGAGTAGCAATAAAGATTTTAGCCAGTCCATGGGTCTTTGTATTCCTGCACTTACTGCAGGCTGCCCTAAGACAGGAGTATGACCTTGGAGGAGGTGACTCTCTTTAGATGAGGACAATCACTGGGAAGGTGGCAGCTTCAAGGTGGTAAACCATGTGATAGGAACCTAGATTCCACATTGATGTGCCCATGTCTGTACTTCTTCTGCTCTAAAGTGGTTTTAATGCAAAGTTACTTAGCATCCTGTGTCAGTAGACCATTAGTCTTTGAATAGTGGTCCATTAGTCTTTGATTGGTGTCCATTAGTCTCTGAATAGTAGTGCTAGATTATGCTTTTCTGGAAGGAAAGGCAAAATCATACTCAGCATATGTATTAATGTCAATCAAAATGAATTGCTGCTCTTTCCAGAATAGAATATGTCTAGTGGAGTCAGTCTTCCACCAAGTGGTGATCTGGACTCCTGTAGGAATGGTGCCATATTGGGGAATTAGCATTGGTCTTGTTTGCTGACAGTTGGACTTTTAGCAGCAGCAGTGATAAGAGGGGACCCATGTTCTTGGACCCAAACATCCCTGGTAGGCATGGCTACCTCATTCATGAGCCTATTGTGGCAGCACTGATGTGGCTGATGGACATCATCTGGATGATGCCAGCTGACCTAGTCCATCTGTTTAGCTCTTCAGTGTTTTTCTGGGGTAGAAATTTTCAGATATCCAGTGACATGTGATATAAAGGTGGTGATAGATCATGCTTATTTTCAAAATATCTATTCTATAGACTTCATTGTGCTCCCATCTGAATCTTTCCAAGTCCTTTATCCCTTTGCCAAGACACTCACCAATGTTCGTAAGTCTACATACATTCTAAAAAGTGGACACATCTCTTTCTACATAAAATGAATGGCCAGGTCAACCATCCAAATATCTATCTGATGAGAGGATTTCCCCTCACGGTTGTTTTTCAAAGCCACCTCCCAGTGGACTAGAGACAGTCAAGTCCATTTAAATGTGAGTTGCTGATAAAATAGTGGTGGACTACATGGAGGCCCTGGCCACCTGCTCATGCCCTCCTGTCCTGTTCATGTGTAATCCTGAATGAAGCACTTCTATACCATAATAGATTACTATTAGGCACACTGGACCTTATGAGGCAGTGGGCCTGGCAAAAGCCAAGAGGGATGGTCAGCTTATGTGTCAACTTGGCCAGGCCACAGTCCCATGTTATTCAATCAAATGCTAATCTAGGTATTGCTTTGGGAGTATTTTGTAGATGTAATTAACATCTATGATCAATTGACTTTAAGTAAAAAAGATTATCCTAGATAATCTGGGTGAGCTAGATCTAATTAATTCAAAGGCTTTAAAAGCAGAAGTGAGATTTCCCTGAGGAAGAAGAAATTCTTTCTGTGGACTGAAGCCTTGGCTTCTTCCTGAAAGTTCTGTTAACTTCCTGAGGGCCTAGCCTATGATTTTGGACTCGCCTAGCCAGCCCCCAAAATCATATAAGCTAGTTTCTTTTTTTCTTTTTTAATTTTTTTATTATTTGCCCCAGGGGTACAGGTCATTTCTTGTAATAAATATCTCCCCTCTCTCTCTTTCAACATCTCACTATATATATATATATATATATATATATATATATATATATATGCCCCCCAATGTAGTCAACACGCAAATATTTGTAAAAGGTTATCTCATATCATCTGCAGTATATTCGTCTTCCAAGGATTCCAACCTCATCACTTCTTGTTCATCTAGTCTCATTAGGTTGAAGTCATCCATCTGTGTGATTTCCACTCAGTCCAGTTCCTTTTGGATGATTTGCTATAGGGCAGTAGTGTTATCACAGTCCTGTGGCAAGAAAAGTACAGGTTTTCCCTGCTATCTGAAAGTAACCCATTCCAATGAAAACTTTTGTAAGCCAAAATGACATAAAGCAAAGAAAGCTATGACCATTAATTTACATGGAAAAAATTTTGGGTGTTCCTAGACTCCAAAAATAATCTCTCTTAGGCTTTTCTGATAGCTTACACCATATCGTGCTAAGGGATGCACGAAAGAAATCAAGATAAAGCTCAGAGGCTCACAGACGTAGCTCAAAGCTATGGCAGCGTGTTGCCGAGATGCTGAGCGTCGTTTCTGGGGAAGAAGCTTGGGGGCAACATTCCTGCTGCTCCAAGTGCCGGCTGCCTCTACATGGCTAGCTACAAAACAAACACTGAAGTCTATTTAAGATTTTTGGTCTTTTACATAAAACAAGTATCCTCTTGGAACCTCATTCAGTGAGTGAAAACCCTTGAAATAATGCAGATAACATGAATGAACATGACTGTAACCTTATTTGAACTAATTTTGCAAAAAAAGAAGTGAGAGAACGTGTTGTCCTTGTGAGCAAGGTAAAGATATGAGTGTTTCTCAATCTATGCAAACAGGAGGAATTAAGGATTGATGATCAGGAAACTAAGAGTAGCCACCCCAATTAAAAACAAAAAAGCTCTTGTATCTCAGTTCCTATCTATTAGAATGGACTGTGAAGTTCCTCAAAAATGCAGAATAACATCCTGGCAATGGGGAGGAAGATTTAATACTTACAAATATTAACTTCTATTACCTTTATTCTGTAAACAGTATGGGATTTTTAGATGAATTATCTTCAAGATATTTGTGAAATAACAGGAGGACATTGTACCATGCCCTCCAAAAAGAGGGGGGCTATTTCCTGGTGCTCGGAGTTTGTGGATCCTGGACGGCACGTATGTCAATAACCTTTGAAATAACGTAGATAACATAGATGATGTGGCTGTAGACCTTATTTGAACTAGCTTTGCATTAAAAGAAGAAAGAGGAAGTGTTTATTTTTCTTTCTTTTAATGCAATTAAAACATAAACTATCCAAATCCGGTATGAAGATTCACTTGTGTTCACTCACCATGGGAAATGACACTGACTGCTTCCCGATTTCCATATGTGATATCCGAGTAGGTGAACACTCTCAAGAGCTGTCATATATATTTGCCCCTGTGAGCATCTTTTAGGTTTCTGCCATCAGATCAGCAAGTTGCTTTCGATGTGTGGTATTTTATCATGTTGCCTCCCCGTGGTAAATTCCAATCCTTCTTTGGCTTGGCTGTGACCACCTGTTCTCCCACACCTGTTTCAATTTATAAACCATATGCTGTAGTCACAGCTGAGAACCACTGTAGACATGATGTGATTTCTCATAAATATTTCATAAATTCAAAGCTTCTTGCACTCCAAAATAATTTGAAGGCGCTGATTTTAGCGAAAGCCTCACAGAGATTGACATACACTCTTTATTATCATCACTGTTCTTTAGGCAAAGAAAGATAAAGTTTACAGCCTTATAAAATAACTTGCATCAATACTAGAATAGCACTACCTGGTATTTATGATTTTCGACAAACACAACCGCAGCCTATGGTAAAATAATTCAAGTGCAGTAATTGGTCTGAAATCTACATATGCTCAGGAAATCTAGGGAAACAGATGTTTTCACATCGCGTTTCCTACATGGAAAAAGAGACATACTTCACAAAACAAATATTCACCAAAAATCAACTTGTGGTAATTGACATGATGTTTCCATTATTTTGAGAATTTAAATGAAGTGAATTTTTACAAGTCATAATTTGCAAGTAACAGAAACCTAAAATCAAATGTGATTAAATAATAATAAAAAATGCCTGGCTTATTGACTGAACAGACAGGAGACAGAGCTATTGAATTGCAGGCTTGGATTGACTCAGGAATAAAAGAATTGTGGGCAGCAGTCTGCTTTTCTATCTCCAATTCTCAGCTCTGTTTCTACAGGAGAGCCCTCTGGATTATATTTAGGAAATAGTTGCTACTATTTCCTCAGCCTTCATTCTTTCCTGTCTAAGTCAAATGCAAAAGAATTTCTTAGGGTAGCAACATAAAACAAACAAACAACAATAAAAACCAATAGAAAAGAAGAAAATACTTTTCTCTCTAGAAGTCTCAAGAAACATTTCCCCTCATTTTACTGATTATAATCTAAATAATTTTATTGATTATAATCTAAATGATCATTTATGAAAGAAACATTTTGAACCAAGGAATGGGGGCACACGGAGCCAATCTGGAGCTAGCTCTAGGGATTAATCTCTCTGAGACTGCATAGCTGATAATCCAGAAGGTGTGAATTCCCCCAATAGAGGATCAAGATACTTTTTTCTGGAGAGGGAAAATGGATGTGAAAGAAGCCAGTTTGTATCTACATCTTTCTCTCTATATAGCTATATGTGTGTGTGTATATATATACATATATATATGTGTGTGTGTGCATGTGTGTGTATATGTATACACACACACACCCGTAAAATTGAGAGGATTCTGTATTATTCTTTCTTTAGACTTAGGATTTATTGTTTTTCCATGTCAACAAATAGTCTACAAACATGGTAGACTTCCACATGAATGAAGACCAGATGTTATTGCTAAATTGACCACACTTCCATTTTATGGGTAAGTAATATAGAACATCTTAATCTTATCTGTCTAGAATGTTTTGAAAAGACAAAATGACAAGCAAGACAAACAGTTTTGATATGTAGGCATGTTTCCTAATGAAAAAAGACTTGACCACATTGTGTGTAACAGTAATATAGCACTTACATTTCCCACATTGAAATATTTCTTTAGGGTGTAATTTTCTCTTTTGTGGCAGAAATGCAGTTCATATTATTTCTTTCTGATTTAGTTCTTCATTTGCTTTCTTTCTTTATTTGGTCACAATTCTTTTACTTAAGAATCAACCCAGGCCTGAAATTAGAATAGATCTACCTCTTGTCTAATTACTAAGTCAGGCAATTTTCTTTATTATTTCAGCCAGTTTGATTTTAGGTTTCTGTTACTTGCAAAGCATGATTTATAAAACTTTATTTAAATTCTCAAAAATGAAAAACTATACTTTGAATGATGTTTATCACTCTGACAATGGTATATCAAATAGAGGTCTGTTATGCAAGCTTTGTGTCTTTAGCAGGTAGGAATACTCATGGAATATTGGTTTTGAATAGTTTCCTCTGAGATCATCTGGGGGTTGGGAGCCATATCTAGCTCCTCTCTGGCTATGCCTGGCCCTGCTAATTCTTCTACTCATTTACATATCACCTATGACTGCTTTCACACTACAAAGGCAGAGTTGACTAGTTGTCACAGAGAACATATGGCCTACAAATTCAAAAATATTTACTAAGTGACTCTTTTCAAAATATGTTTGCCAACACCTGATCTAGACTTTGGGTGGTAAATAGACTTCCTGATGCTTGAAGTATTGGGTAAACTGATGGTAGTTTCCTTGAGGGCTATTTGGAGGATAGGGAGAAGCCCAATGCAAGACTGCGGAGGTCTGGGCGCCTGGGTGGCTCAGTGGGTTAAAGCCTCTGCTTTCGGCTCAGGTCATGATCTCAGGGTCCTGGGATCGAGACCCGCATCGGGNAGACTGCGGAGGTCTGTTATGGGCGTCCAGTGGACCAGTGTTTGTACATATGTTGGTATTAGCAATTACTCTCAGTCTAAAAATAAAGGAGAAAAGTGTTTGTATGAAAACAATGCTGTTCTAGGATAAAGGGAATTTGTTTCTGACTATTACTACCTGTGTGTCTTTGGGTAAATCATATAACTTCTTGGTCAATTATAAGAGCGTAACAATGCCTAGCTTAATTATGTGATGGAGTGGTTGCCACCGTCAAATGTGAAAACATCTGGGAATGTTTTCTATATTATTGGAATAAGAAATACCACTAATTACTGTATCATAAAGCTTTGTTGGAAATGGCCACATAAATAACATCTCCACACCATGCTACTTTGACTCTATGTTTCTTATAAGATATATAATCTTTGTTCTGAATTATTATATTATCTGTACATATAAAATCTTTTTTCTAGAAGATTATACCGTATACACATATATATGTCTATGTACACATTTAGAATCATACTATATATGCATGTATATGCATAACATAATTCTAGAACAAAGAATATATATGTATGTGTGATTCTAGCATAAAGTTATGTATACACCCACCCATATTTTAAAGCCTCTTGAATAACAAGAAAAGAATAATAGAACACTTATATTACCAATGATGGTGATTGAATAATACTAGTCGAAGTGACCCTAAAAATAAATGGTCGCAATGGATAGAATTTCTCCTTTTCTCTAAATGTATTTCCTTATATAAGAGTGTGAGTCGATAACCAACATTTATTAAGTACTTAGTTCAGATACAGTAGTATGATGGACACTTAATATATGCTGGCGAATTCAACTTTCTTATTAGTCTGTACCTTAGGTGCTATTATTATTCTCATTTGACCTATTTAAACCTGAGTGGCCTGGCACTGAAGCCTCTGTTCTCCACTGTGCAATATTGCCTTGTGAGGAATGTGAAGAATGGTAGCATATCTAGGATATCTTAGGGTTGCTTTCCTGATAATGTCCAAATGGCTCTAGGAAGGAGACCGTCGTTAATATACAAAATGGGCATGCTAACAGGAACCTGTACAAAGTGTCCTCACATTTTGGGGGGTCCGAGAAGTATTCACCTCCAAGAAGTACCATGTTCCCTCTCGTCATAAGATAGACCTCTATAAAGGAAATAGGCATGGAAATTTCAAACCCTGGACTTGAGGTAGATCCAAGCACAAATGCTTTAAGCGACAGGGTGATGAAGCTTGCTCCCACACCTCCATGAAGAGTTTCTACTTTCATTGAAATGAGTTGGAGGTGATGGCACTGAGCCTAATGAATTGCTCTTCACCTGATAATGTGTAATGTGGTGAGGGATGGAATTTGGAAGGGGAGGAACTTGGAAGGTCCACAGTCAACAGGATTGTAGGAGAAGGTGGAAAATATTTTAGGAAAAATATATCGTAACTGCTGTTTCAAACATTTCTTATCTTCTTTTCTGTTTGACACCCCCATTCCACAGTTAGTGACCACGTTGTACCAAAAATGTTTTGTTTATCCCAATTTCCCCTGCAGTCTGTACTATTATAATCCTACAAGAGCCTGCTCATTTGTCTTAAGCACTCTTTACCTTGAATTTCTTTTCTTTTTTTTTTTTTTGAGATTTTATTTATTTCTTTGACAGAAAGAGCACAACCAAGGGGAGCAGCAGGCAGAAGGAAAAGGAGGAAAGGGCTCCCTGATGGGCAGACAGCCTGACATAGGGTTCAATCCCAGGACCCTGGGATCATGGCCGACAGTCACCCAGGTACCCCTACCTTGAATTTCTATAATAATGCTTCCCCCAAACTTTTAAAAGTACATATGTGACTTATGGAAAACTGAGAAGCATAAGAAGCAAGGAACACAGAATCATCCATGATTATAAGCAATCTATATTTTGATGTATCCTTCTAGTTTTTGCTGGCATTTCAATGTTTGCAAGCAGTCCTTTTGTGTGCATACATTTATTCAGAGGGGTATACATTTTTTTTGAGGTAGTGCAGTATACATCTTTTTTTTTTTTTAACATCGTTAACGATTTACAGCCCAAAGTCTCAAAACCATGAGTAGGTGATTATCAAGAATATACTATACTGTAACACCCAGGAAAGAAATGTAATCCAGTCTTTCCTAGGGGCAAATACTTTTCAAAAGAAAAAGTGATAAAAGACCTCTGGATGAATTTTGGCTAAGTTACATTTAAAATACTGTATCCTCTTGATGCCGAATTCAAAATAAGACATAGAACAATAAAATATAATAAGCAGAATTCTTTTCGATGATTCTGAAATCTATGCTACTTAACATTCCAACAAAGGATAAGTTACCATTTAAGTATTTAAAATCTATTCATATAGTATGGCCAAAAAAATTCACACATTCACTGATGGTTATAATTAAAATGTAAATATGAACACAGCTGTACACATTCCTTCCTTTGCACTTCCTTCTGCCTTCTGTATCATCCCAATAATAATTTAAAAAAGTCTTGATGTATATTGCTTAGAGATGATTTAACAGTTCTGTCTTCAAGATGGTTCTTTTCTATTATACATAACAAAAAGATATTCACAAGCTGGTTTATTCACTAATTCTATTTTTTATATAAACTGCAACTTCGAAATATTTAAAAAGCTTGGGTACTGCAAAATAAAGATAGAAACTTGTTCACAATAAACTCAGGCGCCTTATAAAAAGTGAACATTTAGAATCATGGTTATAATCTGAAATTCTTTTCTAGATATGGACACACTGTCAAAGAATTCTCCTTGTCACCTTCTCTCCCCTCTTTGCCTCTCAGGCCTGAGGATAGTAAATGACCTCTGTTATGGCTATTCCTGTGGTACTGTATTATTTCTTGATTGCTATCCTAAACCCTGCCTTAAAACTTTTTTAAATTGTTCTTTTATTAAACTCTCCTTATATTACTCAATTGGAGTGTGCCATCTATTTACTAATGCACACTTGACTGATACCAGCTAAAGATTTCAGGTGCTGGCTAATGTCAGGAGGAAAAATAACACTATCAACCCAAGAGATTGTTGATTTCCTGAGAGCAGACACCATTTATGTCTTGTTAAGTAATGTGTCCTATGACTTAGTGCAAATAGATGTAATATAAAAACACACAAGAATAGTTTTTAAATAAAAGAACAACAATTCAAATGAAGGAATGTGGGTTGAAAAGACACATAAGAAGATCATTCAAGTGTTGTAATTCGTTGTCAGGGTTTTTCAATAGTGATAAGACAGCATCCAAATTATATTCTGAAATTATTCTGATATGAATTGAGAAACTTTATTATGATTTGATACAAATATAGTTGAACTTGGTTGAACATGTCCCACCTACTTCACTGAATTCATGTCCAGCCAGAACTCAGAATCTGGATCTTACTTGGAAACAAAATTTTTGCAGATATAGTTAAGTTGAGATCATATAGGATTAGGGTATGCTTTAATTCAGAAATTGGTGTACTTATAAGAGGGCAAATTTTGGCACAGAGGCATGCATAATGGGAAGACAATGTGAAAAAAAAACAGAGAATGTCATGTGAAGATGGAGGAAGAGATGGAAAAGATGTGTGTACAAAATAAGAACTGTCAAAGATTACTGGGAACCACCAGAAGCCAGGAGAGGGGTATGGGACAGATTCTTCCTCTGAACCCCCAAAGCAGAACCAATCTTGCCGGCACCATTATTTTAGTTTTCTGATCCCCTGAACTATGAGAGAATAAATTTTCGTTGACTAAGCTACCCAGTTGGTGATGATGGCAAGTACAAAGGAGTAATGCATGGTATGATACAGAGAATTACTGAAGGGTACTGTTTTATGTGAAGTAATTCCAGAACTTTCTAAGGTAGTTGTATTTAATGAGTGATTTAATTGAAATGGAGGATCCAAATAGTGAGGATCTGGAATAAAAGTGTTCCAGACCAAGAAAACACACATACAAAAGTTCTGAGATGTGAACAATTTGGTGTATTTGAAAACAACAAGAGTAGCGTGTCAACAGGATAATAAACAAGGCATATGACATGACTTGGGCAAAATAGCACAGTAATGTCACGGAGTCCCTCTTAAGACTTAGTAAGGAATTTTTGTTTTATTCTAAGTATAATTGGAAACCATTGTAGTTTGTTTGTATAACTGAGGGAGACTATAAATTATTTAATTTGTATTTTAAGAACATCACTGTGGCTCCTGTGTGAATACTAACAGGTTGAGAATTTAGGCAGTGGAGGTCATGAAAACAATCCAAAGTTAAGACAAATTTTGGGACAAAAGAAAAGAAAATTTGCTTCTAGATATTAGGATGTGACATGTGGTGTGAAAGAAAGATGAGGATCAAGGAAGAATCCTAATTATTCGTCCAAAGCTGTTTGTAACTGATGATGGGATTTACGGAAATGTGAAACCAGAGAAACCAAGAGTTCAGTGGCCCAGCAGAGCTTGGAATGCCTACAGCATAGTTAACAGGAAAGGCAAATAGATAATTGGATATTAAAGTCGGGATCTTGGGAATCATTTTTCTATGAAAACAAGCAAGAGAAATGAGACAGTAATTACAAGGGCAAAGTGGTATTTCAGAGAGTTAATCATGTGCATATTTTTAACCTGAGTGATATCATGATATGTTTGTCTGATGATGGAAATAGTCCAGAAAATAGGAATACATTTATGATTAGGAGGGCCAGAAAAACTGCAAAAGCATTGTTGCCGGAGCAAGTGTGAAGGATACAATGTGCAAACAAAAGGGCTAGACTAGAACTAAGGCGAGTAGACCCACTTTAGTAGAAGGAAAAGGCAGAATAGAAAGATATAGATCTAGGCTATTTGGTTCATTTGCTGATGCTAAATTAAGTAGTTTTCTTCTAATTGCTTCTATTTTTCTTAAAGACAGGGAAGCTTAGAATGAAGAGTGGGGAAGAGGGATTAGAGTGTTGAAAAGAAAACAGTCATTAAAAAATTATTTCGCAGAGTAGAGAATAAAATATGAAATCACCACAAGCTGATTTCATAATCTGGGAATACTGAGGGCCCAATTTAGTATCTGTGGTTGTAGATTTAAAGTGAGACCAGCTAGTGTGTTTCTGTTTTCTCTGGTTATATGCTTAGGCATGGGTGAAGAGGGGTTAGCGCTGGCTTTAGATGGATTCAGATTTTGTGAAGTCAGTACAATAAAAGGTCAAAGAATTATGTATGTGTACAAAGTGTGATGGGGTGTGGGATTTAAACCAGTAAAAAGGGAAGTAGGGACATCAAGGTGATGAAGGACACTTGAAATATGGTATTCGAAAATGGTATAATTAATTATTGAAGGCCCCTATGGATAAAAATTGTGTTACCCTCGTAGACGTGAAAGTGAGTAAACTAGATTTAAAAATTCATTTCAAATCTGCAAAGTAAATATAAAACAAGACAATTAAACTGAACTTAAGAACACACACACACTTTAATTAACTGATATGTTAGGGAAAATCTTCAGACACTATTAGAAAATTTCCACCAAAATTTGTAAAGTAGAAGTTGGTTTACAATGGATATTATTTTCCTGAGTTTTAATTCATTATGTTTTCTTGATCCTTCTTAATGTAAAATTTTAGAGTATTTGGAAAAAACTGTTCAGCAGCGTGAAATGTTGTTTATATGATACTCATGAGAAACAATCCCTTCTTCACATAAAAGTGGGCTATAATTTTTTTAGAATTAGAAGTTCATACAGTTTTCAATAAATCCCTTGATTTTGTTTTTGTTTACCCTGTTACAGTGCGGCAGAAAGATTTAATACGTTTTTAATGCAACAATGTTATTTGCATCATGAATCAAAGTGGGTAAGAAATAGCTCTTTTATTCTCAGACATAAGACTTGACATTTTGGTTCAGACTTTTTGGACATTATTTTTCCTTTTCTATTTTAACACTTATTCTCTAGGTGATTTTAGAAGAAATTTGAATCAGAAGTCCTAGGACATAGTAAACATTATAATAAATATTTCTCAATGGAAAAAGATGTTGGTTTTCATTGTTTGAAGCGTATGTCATCACAAAATACTATGAGAAATCTCATTATTGTGTTTTATCTGTGTGCCATAAATTTTTATCAGTTAAAGATCAATTCATTATCAAGGACAGCAAATTGGTAGGATTATGTGTTTTATACTTCTTTTTTTTTTAATTTTATTTTTATTCTTTGCCCAAGGGGTACAGGTCTGTGAATCATCAGGCTTACATCTTTCACAGCACTCACCAAAGCACATACCCTCCCCAATGTCCATAACCCATCCACCCTATCCCTACCCTCCCACCCCCCAGTAACCCTCAGTTTGTTTTGTGAGATCAGGAGTCTCTTATGGTTTGTGTCCTTCCCCATCCCATCTTGTTTCATTATTTTTCCCTCCCTACCTCCCACGACCCCCCACCCTGCCCCTCAAGTTCCTCATATCAGAGAGATCATATGATAATTGTCTTTCTCTGATTGACTTATTTCGCTCAGCATAATACCCTCCAGTTCCATCCATGTCGTTGCAAACGGCAAGATTTCGTTTCTTTTGATAGCTGCATAGTATTCCATTGTATATATATACACCACATCTTCTTTATCCATTCATCTGTTGATGGACATCTAGGTTCTTTCCATAGTTTGGCTATTGTGGACATTGCTGCTATAAACATTCAGGTGCACGTGTCCCTGAGGATCACTACCTTTGTGTCTTTAGGATAAATACCCAGTAGTGCGATTGCTAGGTCATAGGGTAGCTCCATTTTCAACTTTTTGAGGAATCTCCATACTGTTTTATACTTCTTTTAACTTAATTATTGATTTATTTCATTAATGGCTATTTTCTAGATAATTGGGATGTCAAAATTTTACACATTTTACTTTAATCCACTCTTATTTTTTTATTTTAAAAGTTAAGTTCATAATTTCTAAGGTTTTTAAATAACAGAACTCATTTTTCAAAATATAATATATACACATAAAATATATACAGTATATAAATATATATATGTGTGTATTGCAACCACAACAATGAGAAAATGATGGATAATCTACAAAATTAAATATATTCTTAATCCCATCAGAGAAATGAAGCTGCAAGGAAACAAAAGTATAAAAAGAGGCTAGCTCCTCTGGTGAGAGATGGGACCACAAATGATATCATCATTGGCAGAGCACAGAAAAAGATGTGTCTATCACCCAAGTGGGCAACAAGAAATCAGCTAAAAATTGAATGAATTCTTAAAAAGGCCAAATGTAGGTTAGTGTTGATTTGAAATAGCAGAAAGAAAGTTCATAATCATTTCCAAACTTTCCCCCACAGACCTCCACCAGGAAACCACATTAAAGATTAGAGACAGAAAAGAGGGAGCCTTTCTCCTTGCAGCAGGTTTAGAAGAAGTGACTGAGCCAGGCAAAAGCCCTACCTACATCCTGATCCCTCCCTTTCTTCTATAAAGTAAAAGATGTTAAACCACTAAGGCAGGAGCTACACATGCTCCAACCTATAGAGTTTAGGCAGAGATCCAATGTTTCTTAGGGAGGAATAGCAATAAAATCCATGTGCTTCTGGCTACCTGCTCCTGAAGAAGGAAGGATAGAAAACCCTATCCCCGGGCACCTGGGTGGCTCAGTCAGTTAAGCATCTGCCTTTGGCTCAGGTCATGATCCTGAAGTCCCAGGATTGAGCCCCATGACAGGCTTCCTGCTCAGCAGGGAGTCTGCTTCTCCTTCGCCCTCTGCCCCTCCCCCACCCCCACTTGTGCGCTCTTTCTCTCTCAATCGCTTGCTTTCACTCTCAAATGACAAATAAAATCAAGAAAGGAAGGAAGGAAGAATATAGAAAGAAAGAAATTAAGAAAGAAAGAAAAGGAAAGAAAGAAAGAAAAAAAGAGAAGGAAGGAAGGAAGGGTATAGAAAGAAAGAAAGAAAGAAAAAAAGAAAGAAAGAGAAGGAAGAAAGGAAGGAAGGAAGGAAGGAAGGATCCTATCTTGAGACAGCAACATCCATTGCTATTGGGGGGAGGATAGAAGCAAAAATTTTTCTAACCCTGAAAGAGTCAGAAATCTGTCTGGCTAGTTCTTACAATGAGAACACATAGAAGTTTATACACAGAAAGAGAGACAATAAGAGAGAAAACCTCAGTGGGTGTAGAAAAAGAACTGGATAAGATTCAATATCCATGTGTGATAAAAACCATTAGCAAACAATGAATAGAAGAGTATTTCTTTAACTTGATAAGCAGCATCCATGAAAAAAACTGTAGTTAGTATATTTAATTGTGAAAGAATGACTAACCACTTTCCCACTTAGATAGGAAGCAAGGTAGAGATTTTTACTCTTGCAACTTCCACTCAGTATTGAATCGAAGGTCTCAGCCAGTGAAATGAGGCAAGATAAATAGGTAAATGGAATACAAATTAAAAAAGAATAAATGAAAGTGTTTTCATTCACTGATGGTATGATTTCTACATTGGATTTCCCAAAGAATTTATAAATAAAGCTATAGAACTTGTAAGTAATTTTACCAAGGTCTCAGGATTATAGGTTAAAATACAGAAATCAATTTTATTCTATGTACTACTAGAAATGAAGAAGTAGGAAATTCAAATAAAAGATCAATGCCAGTTACAACAACATTAAAACCATGAAGTACTTAGTGATATATCAAACACAGTATGTACAAGAATTGCATGCTAAAAACTAGGAAGTATTGGTGATAGAAATTTAAAAAGACACAAAAACTTAAATAAGCATAGCATGTCATGTTTCAAAAGACTCGGTATTGTTGTTAGTAATATTTCTAAAAGGAATTTCTAATAATATTTCTAAAGTAATATTTCTAAAAGGATTCTATCTAGTAAATGCAATGACCAATCAAAATATCAGCAAGCTTTTTTTTTTTTCTTGTAGAAACTGATAACTTGGGACACCTGGGTGGCTCAGTTGGCTAAGTGTCTGCCTTTGGCTTAGGTCATGATCCCAGGGTCCTGGGATCAAGCCCTACATTGGGCTCCCTGCTCATTGGGCTCTCCCTCTGCCTCTCCCCGAGCTGTGTTCTCTTTCTCTCTCTCAAGTAAATGAGTAAAATTAAAAAAAAAGAAATTGACAAATTGATGCTAAAATTTACATGTTAATAAAAAACATCTAAAACAAACAGTTTTTTAAAATAAGAATGCAATGGGAGGACAGACTACTTGATTTTCAAGGATTAATGTAAACTTACAGCAATTAAGATAACGTGTTACTGGAAAAGAACGGACATATAGATCAATGTAACAAAATAGAAAGCCCAGAAATAGACACACATATATGTGGTTAGTTAATTGATTTTTGACTAATTGTCAAGACAATTCAATGGAAAAAGAATTGTCTTTTCAACAAAGAACAACTGGATATCCATATGTAAAAATAACTTCCATCCTATGAAAAATTAATTCAAAATGGAGTATAAATGTAATTGTAAAACAACACTATAAAACTTCTCAAAGTAACGGAGAACATTTTTGTAATCTTAGACTAAAGCAAGAGTTTACATATAAAATCGTAAGCTATGAAACCATAAGCTGTAACAGAAAAATGATAAATAGAACTTCATGAAAATTGAGTACTTCTGTTCATTGGAAAATTATGTAGAGATTATAAATAATTAAGCCACTGAGATAGGTAAATTTTTTGCAAACAAACACATCTCTGATGAAATACTTTTATTCAGATCACATAAAGAACTTTTATAAATCAATAGTAAAGATACAAAAGCATCAACAGAATTTTTATTAAAGATTTGAATATACATTTTATTAAAAACTATAGATACAGATGGCAAGCAAGTACTCGAGATGATTCTCAACATCAGTACTTGTCAAGGACTAGGAAATTAAAACTGCAACATGATATTAGTGTCTGTTATGGGCTGAATTGTGCCTCCTTCAAATTCATGTGTTGAAGGCTTAATCTCTTAATGGATCAAAAAATGACTGTATTTGGAGCTCGGGTTTTTAAAGAGGTGTTTAAGTTAAAAAGAGGTTGTTAGATTGGGCTCCGATCTAATCTGACTGGTGTCCTCATAAGAAGAGGACTTTCGGACATACAAAGAGACACCTGGGACATACATGCGTAGAGAAAGACCATGTGAGTTTACAACCAGAAGACAGCCATCTGCAAGCCAAGGAGAGAGGCCCCAGGAAGAAAACAAACCTGCTGATACCTTGATCTTGGACATGTGAACTCCAGAATCGTAAGAAAGTACATTTCTGTTGTTTGAATCAAACAAACTGGTGTTTTGACAGCCCTAGAAAATTAATACAATATCCATTTACTAGAATAGTTAACACTTCTTTTTTTTAATGACAAAACCAAGTTTTAAGGAGCATATAGACCTATCAGGACTCACACATATTGGTAGTGGGAAAACAAAATGGTACAACCAGATTGGAAGCCAGTTTGTCAGTTTCTTAAAGTATTAAACATATACTTTATGACTTACAATCCCATTTCTAGGTATTTATCCAATGGAAATGAAAAGCTATAACTATGCAAAGACATATGCCTGAATTTTTATTGCATTTTTATTTGTAATGGTCCAAAACAAGAAAGCATCTAAATATCTATTGACTAATGAAGAGATAAAACTGTGGTGCATCTATGCTATAGAATACAACTGAGTAATCAAAAGGTAGGAAAACTGATATACACACGATGACATGGAAAAGTCTTTAAAGTTTTATACCAAGTAAAAGAAGCCTGACACGAAAGAATACATACTTTATGGTTTTGTTTGTATGAAATTCTTGAAATATAAAACTAGAGGTAGATGTAGAATAGGTGTTTTCAAATAAATAAAAAATTTGAAACAAAAGGTGGGGGCTTCTCCTGGATGGCTCAGTCAGCTAACTGTCAGACTCTTGAGTTCAGCTGAAGTCAAGATCGCTGGGTTTTGGGATCAAACCCTGTGTCAGGGTCTGGGCTCAGTGTGGAGTCTGCTTGTCCCTTTTTCCCTCTGTGGGCACACGATCTCTTTCTATCTTAAAGATAAATAAATAATTAAATAACTAATCTTAAAGAAAAGAAATTGAATAGTTATTTTCAGGTGCTTGAGTTAGGTTGAGGACGTTGACTACAAAGTAGTAGAAGGATAACTCTGTGTGTGTGTGTGTGTGTGTGTGTGTGTGTGTGTGATATAAATATCCCATACCTTGATTATGGTAATGATTATGACTGTATACAGTTTCAACACTCCCAAAACTGTACATCTAAAAAAAGTGGTTTTTGCTTTATGTAAATTATACCTCAATAAACCTAATATATTTCTAAAAGAAACACTAAATATAGAGAATAAAAGGTGTAAAGTTTGTAAACTTCGAGACTTTGAATTATACAATAGCTTAACAAGAACTAACATTATGATAGTATTAAAGAAATGGTTATGGACTTACTAAAATTCAAGTAACATATATAAAATACATCATTTGACCTAAGTGTTCCGTTAGGAATGCCATAGAATGTAGAAAAATATAATTCGAGCTCTTGCCTTATAATCATTTATTAAGGGAAGCATTCATGACTGAAAATAGCTATGATAACAGATACCATGTTTGAACTCTTCTCTGAGTGCTCTTATATCACCAATGCTAGAGCAAGTAGTTATGTTTGAAAATACTGGGAAGGACTTTATTGAGATGACATTCGAATTGAACTCTGTAGTTTTCTGTTTGCTTACCCATATCTTGATAGCTGCAAACATACATTTCTGTGATGCAAAGTCATAACATATCTCCATATGATTTTGTGGAAATATATGTGTGTGTGTGTGTGTATATATATATATATATATATATATGGTGTTCAGAGATGTTAAGTGTATTTGAATTTGCAGTACCCTTGTGGGTACCATTAAACCCTTTCTTTTCCAAGAGTCATCTGTTTCCATAGTAAAAAATGCATTTCAAAGTGAACATCAACACTGCAGTCACCTAAGTAGTGCTCAGAAGACTCTGAGTTGACATGTTAGCAGAAATAGATTCTGGTAAGAAAAATGTTAGTCTGTGTTTTCTTCCTAAAGCTCTGTCTATCCATCTTTATTGGCTTTTCTACAAGAACATCTCAAGAGAAATGACCCATCTATGTTGTTACATAGATAAATGAGTAAGAAAAACATACTTGTTTCCTCATGTATTAGGCAACCATAGTGGTTCTTTGTCCATGTCACCTGCTCCCCACTAGTCTGTTTATTAAATAATTTAATGCATAGTGAGTGCCTACCATGTATGAGGTGGTATATATATATTGTATTACAATTACCTTTGAGTAGATATTCTGAATTGTATTTTATAGAGGAAGAAATGGTTTCAGGGAGCTTTGACTCCATAAGTAGAGAAGTTCTTTCGATCAGAGTTGCAGTATGTATTTCTCTTATATTGGCAAGTGCTTGCCTGCAATGTGGTTTCTGACATCTGAAGATCTGTCCTTTGTTTTTAGCTAGACATCAATCTATTTTGGCTAGGGTTTCAAGGTTCAATGTGAATGCCCATTACAAATGCAGATATTATAAAATTAGGAAATGCATTTGTCTGTTAAGCTGCAACTAGCTTTTAAAAATGAGAAAAAAATTTAGCAAAAATTTTTGTCTTTGACTTGCTGGTTATTAAGATTAGTATTCTCCAGGGATCAGTGGTAGGGCTCTGCAGGACCTTATTTGACTATCTTTTAATATAAAAGATCTGGAAGAAAGAGCACTTAATGAGATGAT
Organism: Ailurus styani; assembly: GCA_002007465.1. Classification (NCBI taxonomy): domain Eukaryota; kingdom Metazoa; phylum Chordata; class Mammalia; order Carnivora; family Ailuridae; genus Ailurus; species Ailurus styani. The sequence continues at coordinate 38,277 of LNAC01000092.1, forward strand.
CAAGTTTACAGATGAAAGTATGGCCTCCTGGGCTGAGGAGTGCCAAACTAATGGGATTAAGCTTCAGCAGTTGCTCATGAAGCTACGCGAATGCTCAGAGTTGAGGTAGATAAACTTCAGAGCAGGTGGGCATAAAATTTTACTTTCAGTCAAAAGAAATTCAGACCAAGAGGATGAAACTAAGGTCTCTAAGTGGTATACATGAGCTGGGGAAATAGTCGTTCATCTGCTGCTAGCCCAGGATATTTTCTGTGAATGAAAGAGTAACCTCCTTGAAAAAAGAAAATGGAACTACTCATTTGTTCTTGAATTTTACATGCAGTTTTGGGTTTTGCCCAAAGAAAGAGAAGGTCTTGTTAAAGGCACTGGAAACAACCAAGAAGTTAGAAAGCTTTTGTACTAGAGGAATAGTTACACAGACATAAACATAGGCTGTAGAGGCATGCCTTTAGACTAAGAAAAGAATGTTTTTCAAGTGTGAGAGTATGATCACCCTAGTAAAATTCAGCTCATTAATCTCGAATTAGATTCAGATTTTTAAACTTGTAAATTTTATGTTTAAGAAAAATTTGATAGAAAAACACATAATTTATTCCAAGTATCTTCTACCAAGAAGAAAGCCCATGAAATGGAAAAGGGCATCCATCTAACTTAGAACTTCAATTAATTAATTAATTAATTCAAAGATTAATATATCGTAAGTATTATTAGGATTATTGGCTCATAGATATACCTAATTAAATAATATGAATTATTAAATTGATAATTATTATATTTAAATATTTAAAATAATTATTATATTGATTTAAATTATTAAATTAATAGGAATATTTATTACTCTTCTACAAAATGCTTTCAATACATAACTTTCTTTAATCTTCACAGTAATCTTATGAGGAAGACATTTTTGGTAACTAAAAACCTGAGAGAGTACTGTCATTTCTTCCTCTCTCCTACCTATCTCTCAGATCTTTATTCTTTTTCAGCCTCAGTGCCAATACTTTGCTTGAGGCTCATCCCTGAACTACTTATTTCCCTATAGTTATAACATTACTCCTGCCTGCAGTTCCACCCCATCCCATCTTCCTCCATGTTCTGTTCAGTTATTTCCTTAAATGCAAGTCTACACTTTCTAGAATACCTATGGTCTATGAAGTAAAGTCGTGTTCTTTAGTACATACTTTCTCTGCTTCTCTGTCATTCATATCTTAGTGAAGTCAGTGTCTACACCTTATTCTTTCTATTAGATTGGTTGGGAAGGGAAAGATAGTGATTTAACTTTAGATGGATGGGGATGTAGCACTAATAAAACACATTTTTGTATTTCCTGTTGTGGAGTCAAGGTTAGAAATCAAGGGAGAGAGGAAGAGAGAATAAAGAGGATTGGAGTCATGAAGTCTCAGAGGATCTAGGTGAAGGACAGAAGTGTTAATGCCAATGCAGATGTGTGTGCTTGCACACACACATATATAACCTATGGTGAAGGAAGAACTGTAAACGTTTCCACCTCGTAAAAAGACTACATAAAGTATGAATAGAGAAGACAGTTGGACATGTTTCATTTCAGCAGTCCCCTGATAAGTACAGTCTTTACAAGCAGTAATTCAAATTAAAGAAAAAAATTGCCTCAAGCATTTGAATCTTTTCATTGTTTTCAGTATTGTGTGGGTGATTCAGTTTTATTAGATAATGTGAGTGCATGTGTGTGTGTGTCTGTGTATGTGTGCAAGAGAGAATCCTAGAACTTTATTTTTAATATCTTCATTTGTGTTATTTATTTATTTTTTTTTTACCTTTTTAAAAGATAGGGTGCCTGGGTGATGGACCTTGGGGAGGGTATGTGCTATGGTGAATGCTGTGAATTGTGTAAGACTGATGATTCACAGACCTGTACCTCTAAAGCAAATGATAAATTGTATGTTAATAAAAAAAAGAAAAAAAAAGAAAAAAGATTTTATTTATTTATTTGACAGAGAGAGAGAGAGAGAGAGAGAGCACAACCAGAGGGAGTGGCAGGTAGAGGGAGAGGGAGAAGCAGATGCCCTGCTGAGCAGAGTACCTGATGCAGGGCTCCAATCCAGGGCTCTGGGACCATGACCTGAGCCAACGGCGCTGATTTAACTGACTGAGCCACCCAGGGGCCCCTTCATTTATGTTTCTGATCAATAAATAATTTTCCAGGGAATCTAACCATTGATGCTGAAACCTCCAGATTTACTTTTCATCAAAATTTTTCTTGAATATGTAATATATATCCAAGTCATTTTGTTAATTATACATATTTTTATTCTTTTTAAAATATATACAATGCTCTTTTCCAAATTATGAATATACTTTAAAAGCTCAAATGATTTTAGAAAATCTTTAATGAAATAGAATTACTACTTATTCTCAAGCCTAATTCCTGCTCTACGGAGGTAATCATACTTTTAGTTCTTATTTCTAGTATTTACTTCCACGTCGTTAATATTTCTTCATAGTATTTTTATATTTCTTTTTAAAATTTCATTTATTGTTTATTATCTCTTAATGAGAAAGCTTTAACACTTATTATACACCTCATCTCGGTGCCTGTGCATCTGCACACACATCTCATGTGCAAATCCAACCATCCTCTTAAATTTGTTACATCATAACCTGAGCCAAAGGCAAGTGCTTAACCAACTGAGCCACCCAGGCACCCCTCAAACCCCAAATCTATGTAAATCTATGTAGGGTACATAGCTGCAGCTATAAGCTCAGAGGACAATTTTTGTTAACTCAGAGCCCCCCCCACACACACACAAAAAAAGATATGCTTCTTCCTTATTTTTATGGCACGGATCCTGTTCCAAATTCTTTATTATGTCTCTGTTGCCAGAGAGTGAGTTTTTCTGAGTTTTCCAAGGAGGCAGCCCTTTAATCATGCCAATTCCTGCATATAATTCTATTCTACTTCCCCATTTCACACAAGCATGGATTCAACTTTGCATACAAGCTTTAAAATTTTGGCCCTTGACAAAATTTTACAAAAACCAACACCTGTAACCCTCCCCTCTCAGGCCAGGGTAACTGTAGCATCAGCTAAAAATCACAGTTGCTTTTAGTTTGTTCTCTGTTTCTGGCCCCAGGAAATGTCCCCATCCTTTCTGGTTAGGTAGGCTTACTTGTTATAATTCATTGTAAATTCCCACATGTTTGACCTGGAAGATTACCAGGTAATTTAACCTGCCATATTGACAAAACTCAACATTTTTTTGCTTTTATTCACATCTACAAATCTTGTATTTTGGACATTATTTTCCCTGTTGGAAAACAAGTGATTTATACTGTGCTTTATTTTGTGTTTTTTAAATAGTTAATATATATTAGACATTTAATAAATACTCTCACAAAATAATTGAAAGAATCAGTGATATGGTACTCTTTTACTTGAAACATAATTAGCCTTACAGTAAAATGGGTTTATTAACAAAAGCATATGGAATGCACACAAAGTGTGATCATTGACTATCATGTAATATACATGAGACAATCTTCATTAATGACATCATCTGCAGAATTAGACTTTCGATTTGGAATATTATCTTTTATAGTTATTCTTTACATGTACTTTGGGACACTATAAATTTAAATTGAGTAATTACAACTTTTTAAAAATGTTCAACCTTGAGGAAAAATGCAAATTCAAAAATATGCAATCAGTCCATGAAGATATATTATATCTAGCTCCAAATAGCTGTCCTGAAAAACAGATAGTTACTTTCAACGATGACGTTTTATTGCATACAATGCAATCTTCCTATCTTGAACATAAAATTTACCAAAAAGGTATATCCACAGACATAATTCTAAATATCATAAGCATGAATAAAACTGGGAGAGAATAATTCAATAATGGATTTCACATTCTCAGTGTCTTGGCAGAAGGTGTTGTTCTTCAGTGATAGGCAATTCACGTCCCAACATGCGATACGAAAAGCATTCATTGTGACAAACAGGGTAAATAAAGCTGTTTTGCATTAATGATGAGAGATAATATTAAACCCAAGAAAAAGAAGGTAGCCCTATAGAAGTCCCAGCTTCGAACTTTCACACTTCTAAGGAAAATGTACTAATCACACAATCGAATAATGCTAATGTTTTACATATGCAAAATAATAAAGGTGGGGGAAATGGAACACATTATGTAATCATACTGAGTGAAATGTAAGAGAATGAATCCAAGTAACTTTTGAATACAATATTTTGGATATATATCCTCATGCTAAAGACAAGAAGAACTATAAAAATATGTCATATTCTAGTAAGTATATTTGCTTTTCACAGTATGTTAGTAATTCTAAAACAATTTTATTTATATCTATGACTGAGCATCCAATTAAATATATTTTGAATAATTAGAGCTAGGTTCTTTTCTTTTAACAATTAGAGGTATTTATAGGCACTCAAAATGTTTAATACACACAAAGATAGAAAGCACAAACATAAAAATACAGCCAATTATGGATAAATTATATCTATATCTTTATCAATATCTAATCTATAGATATCTGTCCTTTGAAGTATCCTAGAAACAATGTTAGCTGCTAGCAATTACCTAGCACCCAGATCATGGTTCTTAAATGCCATTTCTTAAAATGCCATTCTCCAGTGAAAAGAAGCCTGATTCCTTTGGAAAAAAAAGGTTCAGATGGGAGCAAGGAAATACAGGATGATTCTTGAATATCTTGTGGTACAAAAAAAACAAGTACTCAAAGAACGATGTGGACTTGTTAAAAGGACATAGAAACCAGAATGAAAGAGTGTCTACTGACGAGGTGTGGGAAAATTTGAAAATCAAATAAATAGTAGGAATCATGGACTAACATAGGATTCCTTAAGTCTATGTTGATATGTGAATGAATGAACAGGTGAATATATAAATGAGGGAGAAGGAAACACTCATTTTTTTTTAAGAAGGAAACACTCTTATCTATGTAACTCCCAAATTTTAAAATTTAAAATAAAAAAATATAATTATAATATAACCATTTGGTGACAACCATAATAAAAAAATATTTCAGGAAAGAAGCGTCAATATAATGTGGGGAAAATTATGATGAGAATAGGACATTTACAGATTCTCATATTATCTGCTTAGAAGATAGCTATGAATTATAAAGGGAGGGCAAACGAAACAAAACAAAACACTAACTTTACAGGAGAGAAACTTAGAATGTCTAGAATCTCATATTATAAATCTGTTTTTCCTTTTTGAATTTTAAAATGTGGGATGATAACATAGAGAAGACCTTTGCCGCCTTCTTCATTTATGTATTCATGTAATCATTAACCCATTAACCAAGACATTTAAGTTAACACTACCAATAAAAGGGAAAAATTGCCATCAAGTACCTTCTGCTAAGACAGAGTAAGGACTTATCAGAACTTCTGTGTTATTTCCATGTTAGATTCAGAGTCTGAATTTACTCATGAGGAATTATTAGACAAGCATAAAGAGATATTCCACAAAATAATGAGGGAGCATTCTTTAAAAACCTCAAGATCATGAAAGACTAAGAAATCCTTCCAGGTTAAAGGGCACTACAGAAAAAATGACAATTGAAAGAACACATGACCCAGGAATGGATTGTGAACTACAATAAAGCAATATATTTTGCTACACGTGAGTATAGTGAGGCAACTGATGGAGTTTGAGTACCTATGGATTAGAGAATATAATTGTATCAATATTCAGTTTCAAATTTGATAATGTGGTTATAAACAAATGTTTCCTGTTTTCATTTTTGTTTTTTAGTAAATACATACTGATGTATTTATAGGTAAAGGAGCTTTATGTCAGTAACCTGTTCTCACTTAGGAAACAATGATCTACATCTATCTATTCATACACATATGCATATATATGTGAATGAGAACAAATGGTAAAGCAAATATGGTAGGACATTTGGGGAATCTGTTTGAAAAGTATAAAATAATTTTTTGTACAATTTCTAAAATGCTTACCTAAGTCCAAAATTATTTCATAATAATGTTAGAAGCAAGCAATAGTCTTCATACTTATAGACAATAGCCAGATAGGAGATATAAAGACAAAATGTTGTTCACAATAGAAATATAAAAGATAAAATATTAAGGAATGTTTAACAAGAAATATGAAATACCATTTCATACAAAAATATTTGAAACAATTAAAAGACACAAGTGTATTTGAAAGAATATTTAGATATCTCTTGTTTTAGATAGAACGATAAAATATCATAAATACACATATTCTCCTTAATTAATATATACATTTAATGTGATAACATTAATTTTACCAACCTTTTTTTTTTTTAAAGATTTTACTTATTTACTTGTCAGAGAGAGAAAAAGCACAAGCAGGAGGAGCAGCAGGCAGAGGGAGAAGCAGAATCCCTGCCAAGCAAGGAGCCTGATGTGGGACTCAATTCCAGGACCCTGGGATCGTGACCTGAGTGGAAGGTAGACATTTAACCAACTGAGCCACCCAGGTGTCCCATTACCAAACATTTTTTTCTAGAACACATTATTCTAAAATTCACGTAGAATTTTATCATACTGAGTGAAACTGATTTTATCATACTAGGAAAACATGAAGGACAAAACAACAACAAAACCCAATTAAAGGTGATATAGCACTACCAGTATAAAACATATGAAAATATGTTCAACTTCATTAATATACTTTCAACTTCATTCATAATACCAGAAATGCAGATTGAAATTTACTGAAATAGTCTTTCTCATATTTTCTATTCAAGAAAACTAGGAAATCTTGTCACCAGTGAACCTGTATTATAAGAAATGCTAAATACTGAAACATTACCTAGGTAGACACTTGGATCCTTGGAAAAGAATGAAGATCATCAGAAAAGGTAATTGTCCTCTTAATTTGTTATAATATGTATGACTGTTTAAACAAAAAAGTATATTATTGCCTGTTATGATTTTCAGTATATGGATGAGCCACACATATGCATATTGTAACCTAAGGATAGATTGTGGGACTTGTACACTTTATATGAGTTGGTATAATATAAAATATAAGCATTCTATTTTGTATATTATAATCCCTAAAGTATTCTCTCTTTCTGTCTCTCTCCCCACTAAATATAACCCAAAAATAGTCTGAACACTATCTGCCACCTTAATCTAATTAACATTTATGAAACATTACATAAACTAACTGCAGAATAAATTTTTTTGTTGCACATGGAATATTCACCAAGATAGACCATGTGTCAGACTATCAATTGTGTCTGCATAAATATAAAAGAAACAAAATTATATAATCTTTGTTCTCTGACCACAGTGGAATTTAATTAAATACTAATAATAGCAACAAGATTTCTGAAAACACTGAATTATGACTAGGTCATCGCCCAAAGAAAATAAGGAAATATTTTGAACTGAATGACAATGAAAACAAAATATATCAAAAATTGTGGGATGCAGCTAAAGCAGTGCTTACAGGGAAACATATAGCTTTAGATGGTTATATTAAAGAAAAAGAAAGTTATAAATCACTCAAGTAAGAGAATGAAAAAAAGAAACAGAAAACTTAGATACCCTCATATCTATTAAACAAATTGAACTTTTTATAAAAAAACTCATATATTTCAAGTTCAGATAGTGTCACACAACTGTTCACTCAAACATCAAGGAATAATTAATGCCACATTTTTACAAATTTTTCAGAAAACAGGAAAAACACTGCACAAATCATTCATGAAGCCAGCATAACCCTAATGCTAAATTCTGACAAAGTTACAAAAATAGAAAGTTAGAAACGATTAATCCCTTATGAACAAAGATTCAAAGAAAATTAGCAAATAAAATCCTACAATAAAACAGGTTAAAGTAGGAATTATCTCAGTAATGCCAAGTTGAAAATCAGTATAATTTTCCATATTATGATAATTAAAAGGTAAGAACTTATAATATTTTAATAAATTCAGAAAAAAGCTCCTGACAAAATTCAATATCAGTTATTAAAAATTCTTCAGCAAACTAAACAGGGAAACTCATTAATCTGATAACAAGTACCTTTGTAAAACCTACTAACATTACATTTAATACTGAAAGACTGAGCTCTTTCCCCCTAAGGTTGGGAACAAAGCTACCACCTTTACTATTTAGCATTCTACTCAATGTCCTTAGGCAAATAAAATAAAATCCGTAAGACAGGAAAGGAAGAATTAAAAACTCTCCCTATTGGCATATGCTATATTAGTTTACAGAGAAAATACCAGTGAAGTCATTGGCTACTGGAATTAATAAGTAAATATAACAAGGCCAAAAAGTTCAAGGTTAGTAGACAAAAAATCCGTTGTATTGATATATACCAGTAGCACATGTTTGGGAAAGGAAACTTTTAAAAATCCACTTCAAATAATGACAAAATTTATAAAATATTTAATACTAAATCTAAGAAAATATGTACAATAGAACTACACTAAAAATAAAAATATAACTGCTGGAAAAATAAAGAAGACAAAAGAAATGCAGAAATACATCCTATGTTGGAAGTATACAACAGAAAAAAACCCCAACTAACTTCAGATATAATGAGCATGTTACTATCAGAGAAAAAGGCTATCACTGAGTCAGCTTCTTAACTGTAACACAGTAAGGTGAGAAACAGTGAAATTATATCTACAGATCAGTTAGATAAAAGCAATATAACACTAAATCCCATTGACGGGCAAGACATTACTCACCTATCATGAAGGGAAAAAAATGGTTTTGTAAGAAATCAGAGGATATGTCATTCAACACCTAATCTAAGTATATTATCAGACTAAATGTATAATAAGCTAAAATGCACTTCAGAGTAAAGGCATCTTAAACAGTAGGGAAAAGAGGTTTGAAAAATGAGCCTTGGCAGGTATGAATCTGATGCTAACCCACTATTAAAATCCATCTTTTTGAAACGAATGTACCAGCAGATGAACTAGAATATTCATAGCATAATGGCAATAACTGACAATAGTGAATCTACATTAGTAAGAGAATGCTTGTAAAGACGGTGGCAATCCATACCATGAAATTGTGTACAATGATTACTAAAAGAAAGGATTAGGTCTATGAGACAACTGGGAAGGATTTCTACAATATGTACTTACCTGGGAGCATCAAAAACAAGATGTAGTAAAAAGGTGAAAAATATAATGTTGCATTTTTGTAAAACACCTCAGAAATGAATAACCCAAAAATTATGTATACATGATTACAAGAGAGTCAAGAAGGGAACAGCATGGTACATACCACCTTGTTATTATCAGTGAAGTTCGAGGGAATATGTCGCAGTTCTGTGAGTCTCTAATTTAAGCAGTGCTCAGTTGAGTAGTCCTTATTTCACCAGATCTTACTCCTGTGGCTACTACAGTCATCTGAAGCTTGACTAGAACCTTGATTAGGGAGATCAGCAGCAAGAATGGCTCATCTCAGCTCCCATGGTCTCATCCTTCAGTAGGCTATCTTGAGTTCCCTCACACCGTATATACTACATTCTAAGAGAATAGAAGTGGAAACATCAAGGTCTCTTCTAGTCTGGGAAGATGTATATCACTTCTGGTCAAAACAAGTATAATAAAGCCAGCCTAGATTCAGAGTGGAGAAATAGAATTTCTCGTGTGTGTGTGTGTGTGTGTGTGTGTGTGTGTGTGTGTGTAGTGGCAAAATTACACTGCAAAGAAGCACACATCTAGGAATCAGAAATTCTTGCAAACACCTTTGCAAACAATCTATCACAATGGAGAGGTGGTGGGACGATTGAGGAAGGAAGAGGGTGAAAACAGATTCAATGTTTAAGGTCAGTGTTTTAGCAGTCCCGTTAATAAAAATATTATCTCAGCTTTGAAACATGAAGGAGGCACACAGTGCAAACTGCATGGACAAGCTTAGTATGGGACACGCACAAATAATTTACTTACTTAGAAACTCTGGTTAGGGGTTTCCTGAAAAGTGGAAATTGAAGAATTACATCAGAACTCACTAAATTTTTGTAGAAATTGTGCACATTTGTACACTGTATATTTTACAAAAATAACTTTTAAAGTTCTCTCTAATTAATCTACATGTCAGTGTAATTCCAATGAAAATTGTAATAGGATTTTTAGTGAGAGTAGACTAGATAATCCTCAAATAAATGCTGAAGAACAAATGTTCAGGCATAATCAAACTATTATAATGAATAAAAATGAGGAGAAAACCAGACTTACAATATACTGATTTATTATAAAGGTAATTAAATATTATCATATTGCTTCAATGGTAAAGATATTAATGGATAAGAATATGACTTCGGAATGAAACTCGCACATATACAAAGACTTAGTATATTATAAAAATGGCATTAGTACTAAATGAGAAAAGGGTAAAAAAAACCTTATACAAGAAATTGTAACAGGTAGTTAATATAAGAGGAATCGTGACATCAGCTAATCTTCAGAATAACCTTATGTGGTAGATGATGTTTTTGTTACTATTTTATAGTTAAAAAACTGAGCTTCCAAGAGATTAGGCTTACTGTCTAAAGTCATAGATCTAGTTAGTGGTAGAATTGGAATTAGAAGTAAGGTACTATGACTTCAGGATCTGGGTATTATGTGAGATTCATTCTTTGACTTTAAGTTCATTGTCCCATGAAAATTATATTATGAGATTTTATTATACAAGTTGGAGGGCATGACATGAAAGTATTGGCAGACTTTGGGTCCTGTTAGGTAGGGTTTGGCTATTCTAAGATGAGAAGAATATGGGGATTTGACAATTAGTCCAGAGGGAGTGTGATATTATTGACAAAGTAGACCTCTCTACTCATAGGAGGGCAGATAGTATGACTCATGCAGAACCAAATGACAGGCTACTGTTGACATCAAGTATCAGACACAGTCATTAATAGAAATCTATGGCTAAAATATAGTTACTGGGCAGGGTGGATGGAACAGGCAAGATGTTTAGAAACTCTGAAGAATAAATTTAAAGAAGAGTCACTATTAAGTAAGACAGAAAACTACATTGCTGGCAAATACTCTTTTAGTGTCAATGCTGTTATTTCCACACCAAAGATTTTATGTTTCTCTTGTCTATTACTTGGTATGTTGATGACAAAGAAGAATTACAAATATAGTTTTGAATTAGGAATGATGTAACTGACTTTTGGAAAAATAAAACGAACAAGAGAGAACCTGGTGATTCCCTCTTCATGGAAGGAAAAAATATCCTCCCAAAGCAACATCTCTTTGTAACATCTCCCAAAATGGAATTTTTGGCCAAAAAGATGGGGCATTGAATCATTGGGATGGTGGGTCTTGAGGAGGAAAGTCAAATCACCTTCTCTTCTCTTAAATTTTAAATCATTTGGAAAAAGAATTATCAATCATATGCAACTCCAAATATCAGTTTTATGACTTATAAAGCTACACTGGAAAAATCACATCTTTAAATTGCACTTACTTCTCTAGACATGGGTGGATTTGGATATCATTGGGCCTTCCTCAAAGGGAAAGGCCTTTTTAATTTGGCAGAGAAAGGAAAATCCGTACATGTCAAGGATAAGTCACTCTGCTCTGCAGGAAAAAAAAGCTGCTAAGTCTTACCTTCTCTATCACTTCTTCCAATTTAGTTCTCCCATGGGAATGGAAACAAGCAGTTTTCCCTTCTCTCTCTTCTCCTGAGAAGTGGATATTCTTCTTCTCCATGGGTGCAGGCCTGGGTAAAAGCAGTTCTCACTAATGTAGCATTTCTTACATTGAAAGAGAGGTAACCATACAAAGAAAATTCTTCTCACTCTTCCTTACCCAATCCAGGAACACAGCGGGGCAAAATACTTGAGTTCATTGTATTACCTTGACTTTGTTTACTATTTAATGCCAGAGTAAATGAAAACAAACAATCTTCTAGCAAAACAACTGTTTGAGTTCAACTGACCCTTTAAAGAAAGTTGTGATGTATTTCATTATTTTGTGTATCGCTTGGTGAGAATGAAGATAGATTTCATTACTTTTGTGCTACATTTTGTAAATAGTAGTTTTAGGCAAATGAAGCTGTTAAAGCTTTTTAATTAGAAAACTTTAAAGATTATTATTTTATTCTTAAAAACACAAACAGTTAATCTTTGTTAAGATGTTGAAATACACAGGATGATGGTTATAAACATTAGACTTGAAATCCGATATTTTTTAATGACTAACGATGTTATTTGACTTTTTGCCACGTAACCTTTATTATATTTTCTCCAGTGAGCACACCTAAATTCCACAAAATAAGCTTTATAAGGTAATGTGAATTATGAAAAAAATAAGTAGACTTTGGTCAAGATATATTGTCTGAGACATGTTGAAACTTACCTTATGTGTGGATCAATTGGGCTTGTGTGGAAAATGCTAGTAATAGGATGTGATATTATCACTGGTTTGTGACTTCAAGAGGCAGGTCAGGGATGGTCAGAAAATGAAGAAACCAGAGGATAAAATATACTAAAAATGTTTTTTAGGAAAGTTTAAAGATCAAGTTGAGAAATTTCTGATATATTCTCCTCATTTGAACCTCCATTGTCTCTTTCATCTCATTTAAAAGTATAATATTCTGACTTTCATAGTTTTCCATTGTGTTCTTTTTATAACCCATGTAGACCAAGTCATTTGAGTTCAAGAACTGTATCATGCACTTGTTGGCATCCCCACCTACAACTGATTGGAAGGCTTTTCTTCTTTATATAGTCTTACTAGGTACTGTTTGAAATAATTAAAGAAAATATCATCCTGAAATTCTTTAAAATAAATATGAGGGTATTGTTTGCAAACTATTCCTATCCTATATGGCCACAAACGCAAAGTGAAACATGTTTTGTTACAACACAGAGCCTCATGGCCAATAACAATATTCTCAGCCCATTTTGACCAGACCGTCTTCATTCTACATGGAAGTCACAGATGGTAAACCTCGCCTAATTAGGTTTATTATGAATATCAATTGTTGATATCTAGAATGAAAAGGAAGACTGAATATCACAAAATAATAGCCTTTGCTAAAAACTGCAAGTTTTTAAAAATTATTGTGATTTGGTATTTCCTAAGTGTAAATATATCACATTATTGTTAAATTTATAATAGACACAAAAATGAGAACTCTTTTGAAAACCAGCTTAGAAGAATGTAGACTAGCTATGTCCAATAAAATTTCTGTGATGATAGAATTGTCCTATATCTGTGCTGTGCCATGTGGGAGCCATTACACATATGTAGCTATTGAGACCTTGAAATGTAGCTAGATTGACACAGGAACTAAATTTTTAATTTTATTTACTTTTAATTAACTTCAATGTAAACACCCTCATGTGGCTGGTAGCTATATAATGTATAGTTCAGTGGGACCATTTTGCAATTCAAACTCCAGACTCAAGTTATTTTGACTCTCTGGACCCTGGGGGCATAAAATTTATGCTATTTATGACAGTGAAGCAATAGAAAGAAAATATTTAATGATTAGATATTGAGAATTTACAGGATGTATTACAAATCAAGGCTATTATAATAGTGAATATTAACTGAAAATGCTTTCTATGTGTCAGACATTAGTTAAAGGGTTTTACAAGGATTAACTCATTTTTATTTCATAACAACCTTTTGAAATTAGGACTATTATTATACCCATATTATTGATGAGGAACATGAAGCACAGAGAAGGTAAGTAACTTGTCCAAGGCTCATAAGTGTTGGGTGTGTGGATGCAAACAGACAGCCTTACTCAGAATAGAACCTCCAAGTACAGCTTTCAGCTTTCCCGGGACATATACCATAATTTGCCAAATCTAAAATATTGTTGATTTAAGATCCTCCACTATTTTACCAACCTCTATGAAAAAAAAAACAACCACAAATATTGCCAATAAACTGATAGGCCATGAATCATAAAATGTAATTGGAAATGTTATGACATGGGAAAAAATGTGACTTAGTATAAGGAAATATTTTAGCACTGCTGATAAGATTCAGGTATTTTTAGTTATAAGTAATCATGACTTTTGAGTAAAATACATGAAGTTGGGATTATTATCGTGGTCTGAAGATAAGAGACTAGAGTAAGTAATAAGGTTGAATTTTAATAAAACTCAGGGGCTGAATCTTTTACAGGAAATAAGGACAGGAGAGCATACATTAAAAGTTGATGCTTGTCAATCCTGATTATCACCATGTAATCCATGTGCACACCAAACTCTCCATACCTAGAAAAGGAAAAATATAGACGCCTCAACTGCATTTTCAGGGATAAACCAGGACCACATTCTCCTTGATTTTAATAGTACCACATTCTAATCTATTTCTGCCTTATCTCAGACCTTCCAAAAAACAAGGACTGGAACAACCATTAGGCAAGTCTCCACAGCAGTGAGGAATCCATTGTGACCGACAGGACATAAAATATTATTATAAGAAGAAATTGCTGGAAACATTTCTTTAATTTAGTTCACTGTCACAATGTCTTCTTAATGATTCCCAGATACTTCACTTGGAAAACCTTCCTTGTCTCCTTAGGCAGGTGTGTACTTTATCCTTTGGTCCAATCAATCTTTATGTAAGAATGATGTCATGGTGCTATAATTATGTATTTTCGGGTCTATCTCTCTTTTACATAATACATATTGTATATTTTCATCTTATGACTTTAATACCCAGAAAACTGCTGGAACATATTAGGAAATGACTTTTATTTAATAAATCCAACCACAGTCACTTAATGACTACCAGGCAAAGAAGAAAAATTAAACGCTCGTAGGTGCCTATGACACTGCCTGAATATGTTTGACACTACAGAACCTAAGGAACAATTTCTATAATAATAGCTAACTTGACATAATGTATATGTGTTGCTTGGTCTGGTCAGAATCCATCTTCTCTTCCAGTATGAGAGGCTCCCTTTGGGGTGGGGGTGTTGCTGAGCTGGTAAGGTATGGGTCTAGAGTTTTTTACAGCCTTTTGGGTTCCATGTGGGGGAGAATCTGCATGAGAATGAAACTATCACAAAGGATAATAGAATAAGGAGTGGAAAGACAGGGTCTGGTAACCTCATTTGAGCACCTCCATCTAACAGTAAGTAGGCTTTTCAATTATATAAGCCAATAATTCCTCCTTTTCTCCAAGCTAAGATAAATATTAAATGAATAACTTGTTGAAGTGGAAGGTAACCCTTTCAATGACGCTATATGGAAACAGAATACTTCATGTGTCTTTCTTTAAGAACTATTAAGCAACTCTTATGTGCCAGCACTTATTTTGTTTAAAATATGGAAGATTTTATCTATTGGTCCCAGTATTAAAGCCTTTAACATGTATCAGCTACTACTCAGTCCTCAGTTACTATTTGTAAAAGGTGTATTCCCTTGCCAGGCGTTGTTAGAGTAGCTACATGTAGAAGTGTAAATATCATAGGAATATCCTAAAGTATGTTTCATGTCATGTATCATGTCTGTCCTATAGAAGCTGCTTATCTCTTTCAGCCAATATTTAATTTGCATTTTTTTCTAAACATTATGATAGATACTAATTTTTGAGAACTAAATAGGAGCCCATGATCTAATAAATATTGCTTAACTCTATGACTTTAAAGGAAACAAGACTGTAATTTTTAACCTACCAAATAACTAATTAGGAGATAACTGTACACTAGAAGTCATAGCAAAGTGGAGTAAACACTTGAATTTTGATCCAATCTTGAGATTATCATCTACAAAAAAAGTTGAGAGTAGTTTGTTTAATCTTTCTGATTCATCTTTAAGAACAAGTACATAGAATTAGTTTATGCCTAAGATTTCTTCAGTCTCATATAATCACAAAATGTGGAATGATTTCTTTAAGAGGTCATCTGTGAGCATCCTCTGATTTTGAATAAAATTATAAGGAATTTCATACTTCATTTTACTTTATAAATCTTCACTCTGACTAATGTATTCCATGTTAACGGAATGAGACTATATCTCTAGTGTTGCTAGAATATACTCTCTGAACCAATGATAACCAATTTTTAATTGACTTTAATAGCTATGTTAGTAATCTGGCTCATGGAATTAAACTAAATGATACTAGAAAAAGAACCCAGAAAAAGCTCTATGTGTAATTTACCTCTGAAATGTTCTGTCCCAACATGACTACATTTTTATCACTGAAAGATTAAGTAGGTATTATTAAGATAAATTAGGTATTGTTGGATAACACTTATCTGTCTGTATCTCAGGAACTGTGCAAAGTGCATTACATGATTCATCTCATCTAATTTTCATTCTAACTTTTGATAAACATAACACTTATGGATGAAAACATGGGTTAGTTAATGCTTGTACCAGAATTCAATATTTGGTTGATTTGCCTAAATTTCAATTTAAGTTTCCAAAGCAAAATTAGATCCTATTAAAATATTTTCCTTATTCTCATAATTTATACAGGTTTAAAGAATATGCTTTTTCCCATTTTATTAACTCCAGAGAAAAACTAGAATTAGGAAGCACACAATTTAAAGTAATTTATAGTTGAAACAGATTTTCTTCTTTTGGAGTGTACTACAATGGTTCTTCTATCTTATAGTGTCATTATTGTTTTATTTGAGATGGCATAGGTTATGTCATAGTAAAAAACAACCTCAAAAATCTCAGCTATATAGCAAAGCTATATAGCAGTTATATAGCAAAGGTTCATTTTTCATGTAAAGTCCATTGTAAGTCTGAGCAACTCCCCAGGGCAAGCTATCTCCCTGGTCCAGGCTGAAGAAGCCTCCACCATCCTGTAGCTGTACCATTTCATTGATCCCTGTTGGTTATTGCAGCAGAGGAAAGTGGACCACTAGCAATTAATTTTTTCAGTGTAGAAATAAAAAATATCATTTGTACTTTAAACTCATTGGCTACAACTGGAAAGAAAGGGGGTTTTGAAAATAGTCTTCTATGTGACTGGAAAAACAAAACTGGGTATGGGGAACACTAGCAAGACTAGCTTGTCTTCCTCAGGCTTCATGAACGTAGGCTATCCAAAGGCATTGTGCATGCCTGTCGTCAAGTTGGCAGAGAGTGAAGGAATAGGAAGGATCATATATGAGACATTAATTTGCCCCACGTGCAGTAGTGGCACTTCGACCAGGATCTAATCATACCTCACTTAAAGGGAGGCCAGAAAATATAATCTAGATATGTGGCCTGAAATGAAAGAAAGTGAATTTGGAAATGTCTAGCATATCCTGTTGCAAGGCATTCTTCTCTCTTGAGATCACTCTCCACCCAAATCTTAAATTTAGTGCTTTCTTCTCTTCAAGCTAGTGTAAATATTTAGCCCAGGTATCTCTCCCAAATTACAACTCATATCAAATTGGATATATCAAAATCATGTCCACAACTGAATACTTGATTTCTCTTCATGCATCAAACTACACCACCCAGTTCATATCCAATCAGCTCATTTTCTTAGAGTAGTCCTCATCACTTTCACTGCTGGAGCCCAACCAAAGCCACCACCTCTTACTGGGATGATTGCAAAAACTTCTTAACTGGTCCATCTGTTTCTACCCTTACCCCTAAACTCACTTCTCATCACTGAAACCAGAATAACCTATGTAAAGCATGAGCTGGATTTTGCCACACTACATTTTCACACTTAGGCTGCTGACATCCCTTTTTATGAATTATTGCATGCACCTCACGATAGTTATCTGGAAGGTAGACACAGATTAGGCATATATCAGTTTTGGACATCATATTCTTGAGGGGCCAGTAAGGAATACTATTCTAATTATGGAACAATTTTCTTTCTATATGCACATAGCTGCATTGAAGAGCATGTAATATATGTTGGAAGATTCTGTTTCTAGCAAAGCTATAGTAGTTGCTTGCAAATCATAGTTACTGTCTAGTTTATGAAGTTCTTTAGCAGACATGTATATTGTTTATTGTGAGTAAAACTTTGTGTGGAGCCTTGCTGAAAGATAAAATGGCAATTCCATCTCGGAATTTGTCCTCAACAGGTTTGCAGTCTAGAAGGGAAACATAAGGAATATGAAATATACACATGAAATCTTGCCTAATCCACCTCTTCCCATTTTCTGATCTCTTTCATTTGTTTGTTTTCCATTTAGTCTCTTCCTCTTGAAGAACAATATTATATATTATGTTATTATTAGTTGTTTTGGCATCCTCTATAAAACTTAACAACCTGAGGGTAGATAAGGGCTATTATATTTGACTATATCCAATATTGGCCATCCACTGAGTACTCAGTAAACATTTGTGAAATCAGTAAATGGTAAATGTTCAAAAGATATTTATACATTTATTTAAGGAGTTTTGTAATATGCAATGATAATCTGAATAATAGAGGAATCGGACTAACATTATTTTTTTTAGATTTTTATTTATTTTAGAGAGAGAAGTGAGTGCCTATGCATGCAAGCAAGGGTGGCAGAGGGGCAGAGGAAGAAGGAGAGAGAGAATCCAAAGCAGACTCCACACTGAGTGTGGAGCCTGACACAAGGCTCCATCCCATGACCCTGAAGTCATGACCTGAGCCGAAACCAAGAGTCAGTCTCAACTAACTGAGCCATCCAGGTGCTAACACTATTGGTATCCTGATAAGAAGAGGGAAACCAAAAGACAAAATATTTATTTCTTTCATTTGAGAAAATGTTTGCATTTTTCATTCATTAAGTAATAGTAAGTAATGCTAATCCATCTTCTCAGTGAAGAATTTTCTCTGGGGATTTTCTTTTTTTCCCCCTCTTCCTTCCTCTTTCTTTTATGTTGCTGGAAGCTTCCTTTGGAATGGTTTAATGGTCATTTGGAGCCACCTGAACAAATTTTTTTACTAGGCAACTATTAACGACAAAATATGGTTATACAAAAAGGCCATAAATACAGCTTTCCCAAAATTCATGGGAGCAAAGATCTCCTAATCCAGTTTAATCTAAATACTTTTGTTATGTACTAAGGACTACATGCATTAATTGACAAATAGATAAATCTGTACTTGAGCTTTCCTTCAGGGACTGACAAGGAGTTTGCTGTTGTTGTTTTATTTAAAGTATAGTTGACACACCATGTTACATAGTGATTTGACAAGTTTATATGTCATGCTGTGCTCGTCACAAGTGTAACTACCATCTGTCACCATACCATTGACTATATTCCCTCTGCTGTACCCTTATCCCCTGACTTATTCATTCCATAACTGGAAGCCTGTTTCTCCCACTCCATTTCACCCACTTTGTCCAACACCCCAACACAGTCCCCTCCTTCTTTCAACCATCAGTTTGTCTTCCGTGTTTATGTTTATTCTGTGTTTTTGTTTACTTATTTGTTTTGTATTTTAGATTCCACATATAAGTGAAATCATATAGTATTTGTCTTTGTCTGACTTATTTCACCTAGCATGTACCTTCTAGGTCCATCCATGTTGTTGCAAAAGGCAAAATCCCATTTTTATGGTTAAGTAATATTCCATGGTGTGTGTGTGTGTGTGTGTGTGTGACATCTTTATCTTTTCATCTATCAGTGGACACGTGGGTTGCTTCCATACCTTGTCTATTGCAAATAATGTTGCTGTAAACAGAGGGATCCATATATCTTTTTGAAATAGTATTTTCACTTTCTTTGTGTGAATTGGTAAATATCCAGTAGTGGAATTATTGGATTGTATGGTATTTACATTTTTAATTTTTTGAGAAAATTCCATAATGTTTTCCAGACTGTATAGTTCGCATTCCCACCAATAGTGTAAGAGGGTTCTTTTTTCTCCATATCCTCACCAATGCCTGCTGTTTTTTGTGTTGTTGATTTCAGTCATTCTGACAGGTATGAGAAGATATCTCATTTGGTTTTGACTTGCATTTCCCTGATCAGTGATGTTAAGCATCTTCTCATGTGTCTGTTGGCCATTTGTATGTCTTCTTTGGGAAAATGTCTAATCAGGTGGAACTAACAGGAGTTTTGATGAACAGGTATGTGCTTGAATAGGCTCCATGGAAAAGTGCTTAGGTGTAGCAGTGTGCTTTCCCAGGCTAATGCTCTTCAGATGGATACTCAATATGAAGAGGTAGCTAAATAGTGATAGTAGCCATTTGAACTAATTTCAACTTTGTATAAATGGTAAGAGGTGTTATATTATTTTTAAAACTTAAAATAGATCTGTGAATTTAATTGGAAACGTGAATTTTTTTATCATTATTACTTACTCCTTTGAACAAAATGTTTGCCTCTTATGAGTGAGGTCTTCTAGCATAATAATTACTATGATGAACCTTGAATTTAGATATCTTAGTCTATACTTTAGTTTTTTTATTATTGTAACAGGAATAACACTACCTCATAGGATTATGACTACATTTTTGAAAAGCATTTAAAACAGAGTTTGGCCCACACTAATTGTTTAAACTTGTCATAATTGTCATGGTTCTCATTGTTACTATTGTT
This sequence comes from Ailurus styani, assembly GCA_002007465.1. Classification (NCBI taxonomy): domain Eukaryota; kingdom Metazoa; phylum Chordata; class Mammalia; order Carnivora; family Ailuridae; genus Ailurus; species Ailurus styani. The sequence goes on from LNAC01000092.1 coordinate 58,729, forward strand.
ACTACTATTATACATTTATAAATGTGTTATTTACTTTCTCTAAATCTCAATGTCCTTCTCTGGACCAATGGGACTATGCTATTTACACTAAAGGATGTTTTTTGTAAGTTTAGAATAGTTATTGTCAGCTCATAGAAAGTATCATATAAATCATAACTAATAATTTAATTGTTATAACTATTATTATTTTATCATAATAATATTTATTTACTTACCGGCTCGGTAAACCTTTGCCAAAATTATTTAGTACCTATCTACCTTAGTCTCTTCATCTGGAAAATTGGACAACATTATAAAATGTCCCTATATATAGGGACTTTTTAAAATAAAGGCAAATAGAGTTTATAGTAAGCATCCAACAAGTAAGGACTACGATTATATTCATATTGTTATTGTTGCTATTGTAGGTCATTTTCATGATTTAGTGTGGAATAACCACCCATAATGTAAAACAATCTGCTTTTCAGTCAACTCAGTGAAATTCTTTCCATCAGTTAAGGGGTTCAGCGATTAAAGAAACCAGATATGCTATCTTTTATAACCAGACTGTTTTAATATTCTATGAAGTGTATTTTATTATACAAGCATATATTTGCCAGTGGATGAGATATAAATATTTTCCTTTTATTTGCTATACTAGTTCTTTGTTTATTGTCACTATTTTCAAGATAAATTGTCATCTCCAATGGGAAAATGAAAACTGAATTTTTCAGATGTCATAATTGCCAGGAAAGTCATAACATATTACTTAAAAATTAATAGTTGTGCTAAAAGATAAGGGAGATGTGACCTTCATTATCTCATGAGGAATTAAACTTGTTGGCACATAATGCATGTCTGTTGGACAAATAAATCACTGTTCAGTCTCCCTTATGTCACCTGCCAAGCATAGTTTTCTTCAGCTAAGCACACTAAAGAGCTATTTTGAAATTTTCAGTAGAATTTAATCCATTTTTAGATTAAATCATTCTTTATGATCAAGTATCTAACATTAAGGATTGATAATGAAGAACAATTTCAGAAGAAGATACATTTATCTTAAATTTTAGTTTTCTTTTTCTCTTTCTTTCTTTCTTTCTTTCTTTCTTTTTCTTTAAGATTTTATTTATTTCTTTGATACAGAAAGAGAGAGAGCATAAGCAGGCAGACCGGCAGGCAGAGGGAGAAGGAGAGGCAAGATCTCTGCAGAGCAGGGAGCCCGATGCAGGAATCAACTGGGATCATGACCTGAGTCAAAGGCAGTGGTCTGACTGACAGAGCCACCCAGGTGCCCACATTTTAGTTTTCAATGAGTTTTAGTAGTAATATGAGTTATTATACACAGGGCTTACATGGTCCTTATTTAATAATCCCTAAACTGTGAAGAATGTATAATTAAAATGAATTTAAGCTACATTTTTTTCTCTAAAAATGAAAAGTTTTGTAAAAGTTTATAAAAATTCTCACATTGAACACACTTATGTAGAACCAGTCTAAAATGATGGACAATTAAAAATAAACTAATTCAGGGTACCTGACTGGCTCAGTCAGTAGAACATGTGACTCTTGATTTCAGGATTATGAGTTCAAGCCCCACATTGGGCCTGGAGCCTATTTTAAAAAAATAGGGGTGTCTGGCTGATTCAGTCAGTGGAACATTCAACTCTTGATATCAGGGTTGTCAGTTCAAGTCCTGCATTAGATATAGAGATTATTTAAAAAAAATAAAAACTTTTAAAAAATAAATAAAAATAATCTAATTGTAAAGATTTATTTAATGAGAAGAATGTTGCAAGCAGAACTCAGATAATTACAGTACTTACAAATAAGCTATACTGCTAAGTGAAATGTTATTAATGGTCCCCTCCCTTTGAGTTTGCCTGGGACGGTTTTGGCTTAAACATCTTATTATGTGATTACTAGAACACATGCTTCTTTCTTCAAATTGTCTTGCTTTTAATGACATGTTCTGTGATCACCATGCTTGGACAAAATCTAAGCTACATCCTAAAAGATGAGTAGAAGTTACATAAAGAAGATTGTGGAGCAGGAAAGAATAGGCAAGAGGGAATCACATGTACTGAGACCCCCAGGAATGAGTATTTTTGAGGAACTCAAGTTCAGTGTGAGAGGAGTGGAGCATTTGAGGTATGAAGTATTGAGAATTAAGTCTAAACATGAAGGCAAGAACCATTCCAGTGTCCTTTTTTAATGGAAGATTTTAGTGGTCCTCTTTACCTTTCCTTTAATTATTTTATTTTATTTCATTTTAAACATAGAGTTGTCTTGGATCTTCTGGTTGCCAATGACAGACACCTTACAACGAAATTGATTCTGTCAAAAACAGGTTTGTTTTCTGTATCTCTTCATCCTTTGCCCATGACCTCTATATAACCATGAATTTGCACCTTGGTATGTACTGAATGTATTCCCCTAAAATGCATATGTTCACATCTTAATCCCCCGTTGTGATGGTATCTGGAGGCAGGGCCTTTGACAGGTGATTAGGTCATGAGGCTGTTGTCCTCATGAATGGATTAGTGCCCTTATAAAAGAGACCCGAGAGAGCTGCTTTGCCCCTCCCACTGTGTGACCATACAGGGAGAAGACAGTCATCTCTTAGACAGGAAGTGGACTCTGAACAGCAAATCTGCAGGTACCTTCATCTTGGACTTCCCTCTCTCCAGAACTGTGAGAAATAAATGTTCGTTATAGCAGCCAGGATGCACTAAGATACACTGAAGCATAGTTTTTGAGTATTTTTCCTTCAATACTTATTACCTATGGCTAGTGAATTTATTCCTTTAATGGACATGACAAGAAGCACAGATGATGTCCTGTGGTCCACCGGCACAGTTCTCCTTATATTTGAAATCTACTTTTAGCAAGAATGGATTTAGGTTGGTTGCTGAGTGCCCTAGAAAGAACCTTGAAAATGAAAGAGAATGAGTTAGAAGTTAAATAGAGATTGTATTTTGTTATTTTATGGACCCTCTGCCTATGAACTATGCTCATATGTCCACTCACTCCCATAAAAATCACTTTTTTTTAATTGCAACGCATTTTGAAATGGGGAGTCAGGAATTAAGGCTCTACTCAAGGCTTCTCCCACTAGTGAGACATGTGACCTTGATCTAATACCATACCTTTCTTAGCTTCAAATTTGTTTTGTCTATGTTAAAAGAGTTGAATATGGGACGCCTGGGTGGCTTAGTTGGTTAAGCATCTGCCTTCAGCTCAGATCTTGATCCCAGGGTCCTGGGATCAAGCCCCACATTGGGGTCTGTGTTCATTTGAAAGTCTGCTTCTCACTCTTCTCTCCTTCTGCCCCCCTCTCCCCACTCATGTTCTCTCTCTGTCTCAAATAAATAAAATATAATATTTATTTATTTATTTATTTATTAAAGATTTTGTTCATTTATTTGACACACACAGAGAGAGAATATAAGTAGGTAGAGCATTAGGCAGAGGGAGATGGAGAAACTGGCTCTCGGGGCCGAGGCAGGGAACCCAATGTGGGAGTCGATCCCAGGATGCTGGGACCATGACCTGAGCTGAAGGCAGCCGCTTACCTGACTGAGCCACCCAGGTGCCCTAAAAATATAATCTTAAAAAAAAAAAGGAGTGGAAGATGTGATGACTTTGCCCTCTGGGTTCTAAAGTCCTATAAGACGTAGAAATCTTTTAAAATGTCCTTGTGCCCTAGGAAGATCCTCAAGTGTGCAGACTGTATTTGACCTGCTAAACCAAGCACAAATCATTGCTTAAGGCTTTGGGGCCTGGCCATCATGTGCTTCTCTGACAGCATTTATGATGCATCTTGGGACAGTCCCAGAGTTCAGGCAACAGCGTTGACCTGTACTATAGACCAGAAATCTGGTCTCAGCCTCAAAATGTAACAAGTGCAGCTCTCACATTAAAGTCATAGTTTAAGGCCAAATTCACACAGGGCAAGCAGCACAAATTACTTGGGCCCAAGATTCTTACATAGGAAAATCTGCACCAACTAGTGAGATGATAATCTTGTCAATATTAGGAGTCGACTCTTTCAAGCATCTATGATAGACAGAAATTGAAAAATCTTATTATTTCCTTTCCTAAGGATAAAATTAGCAAGGCCATTCTGAAGATTTCAAGAGACTTAATAAATCCACTTAATACACACACACACACACACACACACACACACACACACACACACACACACACCCACCACCTTTTCTTTATCCATTCATCAGTCCAAGGACATTTGGACTCTTTTCATAATTTGGTTATTGTTGATAATGCTGCTATAAACATCAAGGTGCATTGAGCATAGACATTTTTAAAAAGGAAAGATCAAGAGAAAGCTTTTTTTTCCTGAGTCTTTAACTGTTTAGCAAGTGGAGTAGATAGAAATTATTCTATGTAGTATTAACCATCTTCACTTACTTCTTTTTTAAAACTTCAGTCTGGGAGCCTGTGTTTAACAATTTTTGAGCACCTTTTATATATAAGACAGGACTCTCATCAATGATTTCATTAAGTATATTTCCCAGGATTTAAATCCAGGTCCTAAAAGATCTGTATAAGGTATCACTTCTCTATTGCAATGTCTCATAGATATGTAATAGTGGAGAATGGTGGAGAAAAAAACTGTAGCAAATTTAAATTTACTGTTAAAAAATAACATACAAATATTGAAACATTTAATAAGTGGCTTAAATCTTTGTTTCCTCAAAAATAAGATAATGATACATGTCTATACAACATAAGGAATGAGCCACTAAGGATGATGATCTCAGAAGGCATGGGGTATGGCTGAAAATGTTTTCTAAAATTCCTGACAGCAGCCTTTTTTTATAGAGACTTTTAACTGTCAAATTGTATGTTTCTTTCATTCACAGTTGCCCTGAAGTCAGTTCCAAAGTTTTATTCCATAGCTGCTCCATCTCTCATAATTTCTCATTGTTGCTCCACCTCTCTTAATTTCCAAGTTTCCTTGGAAATGGCAATTAAAGGAAATTTTCAGTCATATCAAAACATTGGAAATAATTTGATTCATTTATTCATCCATTCATTCATTCAACATATATTAATTCTCCTCCAACCAAATAGTACAAGACAGCTATACATGAACTAGGGGATGGTCTTGATAAATCTATCAGAGTTCACAGGATTGTTTATACTTTTTCTGCTATCCATTCTACATGTTTGTATCCCCAGCTTTTATTATAGTTTTTGGCACATAGTTTTTTACCCAATACTTATCCATTAAAGTGGAATCATGCTGACTATTCTCTGGTACCAAGCTTTAGCAAATAACAAAATGCTGAAGTTGGAAAGGACTTCACTATTTATCCATCCAGACACCCTAATTCTATAAAAGAGAAAGCTGTCTATAGAATGAAGAAACACAGAGAAACATGTTATATCTGGGGTCACATGGATTAAGAGGAGAGTTGGGCTCTTAGTCTAGCACACAGACTAAGAGCAAAATAATGAAATACATTCAATTTTTGTCTACCTATCAGAATAGCTTCTTCCCAATAAGGTCTACTTTCTAAACTGAAAAGTAAGTACAGCATAAAAGTAATAATGACAGATATTTACAACTTAAAGTACATTATAAGCTATATTTACTACAAAGCTGATATAATCTGATGCCAGGCTTTCATATCATAAAATTTTATTTGATGTCTATAATAGGTATAATATTTATTTGATGCTTATAACAGGGAGAAACTTGGTTATAATTCTGTAGGTGTCAACTTGCACCTGTCACTGATACCTCAGCAAAATGACTGCCCCTGGATACTGATAGAAAAAATGAGTTCCACGATTAATCTCTTTATCAACAGTAAAATAAATGACTCCCTCTGATATCCTCTTTGAAAATATAGCTTGGGGATATATTCACATCTTAGATCAAAATGTAGCATTTAGGATAAAGAAGAATATGATTTTCTGGAGGACAAAGTAGAACACTTAGTATTCGAAGGCAAATACATTTAACCAGTGAATTAGACAAGATTAAAAAATAATGATATTTGTTGTGTTTTTTAAAGTTGACTATTATGGCTTCTGACCAGTTTTATTTTGTTTTGTATTTGTTGGTTGGTTGGTTTTAAGTGGTCTTGTCTGCTTCTAACAGCATCTCCCCGTCTCTGTGAGTTAAGGCGGTGTGTCACTCAAGGGAGATTCTGTGTGACATTTCCATGTCAGAATCTGACTGTGGGCATGGTTTGTTCTCACATAGCAAAAGCCATTGTGGGTTACTTCTGAGTGCAAATGGCTGTAGAAAGGTCTTTTGAATCTATAAGACCATAAAAAAATCTAGTGCGTTGAATTTTCACAATGATGTTAATAAAAATAAAATCTCACATTTATTAAGAATTTACTCTGATCCAGATTTTACTTGAAAACCTAATGTCAATTTGTATATTTAATCCTCACAACTCTGCAAAGTAGGTTAAATTATCATCTGCATTGCACATGCAAGGAAAATTATGTTTAAAAAAACAGAGCCTTGGGCGCCTGGGTGGCTCAGTGGGTTAAAGCCTCTGCCTTCGGCTCAGGTCATGATCTCAGGGTCCTGGGATCGAGGCCCGCATCGGGCTCCCTGCTCAGCGGGGAGCCTCTTTCCCCCCCTCTCTCTGCCTGCCTCTCTGCCTCCTTGTGATCTCTCTCCCTCTGTGAAATAAATAAATAAATAAAAATCTTAAAAAAAAATAAAAAATCAGAGCCAAAATACATTATTTACCTGAATAGCCAGCCATATGGAATAATAACTAATGTTTATTGTATGAACTGTTTTACACATTCAACCAAAATGATCCCACAGAGTAGGTATTATTATTAACTCAACCACATTAAATTGAGAAATAATGCAACTTGTTTAATCTTGCTGCTAGGAAGCAAAACAGTTGGGGTGTTAAGATTTTGGCCCATGCAATCTATTATTTCATTGCTCACTTGACATATGCAGATATTGGCTGAATATAGTATTACTGCAAATATTATGTGAAGTGCTATATAAATTATCTCTAATACAGTAGATAAAATAAAAATAGATGCTGTTAAGGTGCCTGATGATGTGGGCAGCAAAGAGTTGTGCAAAGAGTAGAGCAATAAGCATGACAGTTTATTCACTCTCCATAGGAGGAAAGAGGCCAGACATCAAGAGAAATGTCAGGCTGTGCCTTTCAGGGGGTTTTGAAGGATGTGCTAGGGTTGCAGTTCCACCCATGGCAAGAGGGGGTCGGGGGGAAGGTGATGCACTCTTGGCCAGGTAGAGCAGAAGGTGGCAGACTTTTTAAGGGACTCTGTCTGGCTTGTCTAGGATGTGGGTTGTGGTCAAGCTACAGAAGAATATGTTTTGTAGTTGGGGTCTACTTTCCAAGAACCGAGGGCATCGTAATCTAGAAAAACAAAGGTTAAGGCCAAGTGCAGATACCTGTGCATTTTGTCTGCAAGTTTGGCTGGGGGGTCGGAGGGGACTTTGAATAGATTCCTTTCAGATGTATACTAAAGTTTTTTCCATAAAATATTAGTATAATTCTTAAGTTTAAAAGGCTGGATTACAGATGTGAAGTGGAAATTATTTATGATTATTATTTAAATTCTAAATTAATTTTCTTCAGTCACTAGTATAGGTTAATATATGCTTGTTAGATTATTCACAATCATTTCATTATTTCATTACAGTATAAAACATGGGATATGACTATTTTAAACTTGACTGAAATTTGTTTTTAAATAAATTTTGAAATTTTTAATAAATAGTGGTTTGAAGGAAACACCACATAAATTATATATTACTTTGTGGTAATCTTTGTTTACATAACAGGCATTTCTAATTTCTTGTCAGTAAGCTTCTTCCTATAAATCAGACATTCTGGGTGAAGACTCTGACTGGAATATCATTTCCCTTTATTTCAAGTGGGGAAAAAAGTATAATGCATTTAATCAACCCAAACCTTAATCAGCATTCTAAAATGTAACTAAAACACAAGAAACTAATACTTATATATAATAGTAAACCCTTTTTCTAAGATCCCAAATTCTTTACGTATTACTTTCTGATCACCAAAAACACTAGGCAAAAACAAGGATTATGTAATAAAGTTCCTGTGGAAATAATACTCAGGATGAACACAGGTTGACTGAGAATTGTTACCACTGATTATGAAACTATAATGCCTCAGACTCACTCGTATCCAAGAGGCACATATACTCTTTGGGCACTTAGTGACCTTTTCAAAATAACTGAATAGATTGTGTCTTATAACTAGTGATGTTTGGAATATAACTTGACAGTTTACCACAATCATTTTGTGACAAATATTATATTGAATTTGAAGGATGTAAATACAAAATGTTCTTCTACAAACGTTAGCTAAATAACATTTTGTTAAGATATAGGAATGTTCTGGAACATTGGTTATTAAATCCTAAAAGTCTTTCTACCACAGAGATGTTTATTTGGAAGAAGTTCTCCAGAGTATGGCTGTACTTCATTTTGAAAATTAATTGGCAGGTATTAACATATGTTTATGCAAAGTGTATTTCTAGCTAGCTAGCTAGCTAGCTAGCTAGCTAGCTGTTTGGCAGTGAGATAGAGCCAGAGAATGGCATTTATACATTTTCTGTTGTGTGTCTCTTAGCTTTTTGTCCCAGTAGAGAAACATTTTCTCAGTGCACACTAAATCTCAGAATTGTTTTGAGAGATTTTCACTTGCTCCACCAGTTTTAAGTAAAATTCTCCTTGCCTTTGTATAAATTCAGATGAGGAAGATAATCTAAGATGGGCCATAAAAAAGTGTGGGCAGTATTTATTTCTGAGCCTAAAAAGAAGAATGCCAAATTTCCCCATGCTTAATGAGGTCACAGGTTCCACATTTTGAGGATTATAGATACTTGGAACCGTGGACTTATGTGTTACGGAATAAACTAGATTTCCATGGTGATTTGAATTTGTTTATATAATCATACTGTGCAATCTTACAGCAAGAAACTCATATGCCCTTTAACATCAGCAAAGAAGCAAGCCTCAAAGTAAACACAGTGCAATAATTACGATTGACCTTGCTTTCAAGAAGCCCAAGAAATAAGATACACTAGTACCATCGGTGGCAAATATTATCATCACGCTTCTGCAAATTTTACTTATGGATTTGTCTGATGCCAAATCTAAGGGATTTGTCTGATGCCAAATCTATGAAGGGAGATATGTCTGTTTTTCTTTTTCTGCTATGGATCTTGGATGAGGCAAAAACCCTGCTGACAATAAAGATTGATGGCTTAATAACTCAAATTCTTCAGAATCATTCCAAACTATAAGTCTGCATGTTGAGAAAGTTCTCATTATTTGTTCTTATTTTTAAAATATCATATCAATAAGCAATGTTTACTGTTAAATGGGTTTGAAACAGGACATTGACTTGTTCTTTATCTATTTCTGAGTAATGGTCACTGTTAAATGGGCTTGAAACAGGACACTCACTTGTTCTTTATGTATTCTTATTAAATTCTATATTACTTAAATATTTTAAAATGTATGTATCAATTATATATAGGTATAGAAGGTATACACACATCTGTGACACATGTAATTTTACTTGTGAAATCACTTTGTTATCTTTGTATTTTTACATTTTTATATCAGTTAAATGAAACTAATTGTGTTAGAACAGTTTGTCAGTTACTAAGCTTTAAAGTTAAACAAAGGCAACTTGAAAGGCCAGTGAGCCTATGCATATATCTTAAGTTAGATTCAGTAAATTTAATTATATCAACAACTAATTTTTAAATTTTAACCTAAAGATATTTATGGGGCATTTTGTTATTTTTTTCTAGAAATATATTTCTGTATATCTTCAAGACACTGCTCTTGTAATTATTAGAAAATAATCAGTTTTCATCCTAATTACAATGTATATTTTAAAGCACAGGTTAACAAATTCTGTGGACTACAGCAAGCTATTACTGATAGCTCTATTCTATTCATAACTCAGGGTTTGCTATGACCCAAAGCTAGCAGCCCCAAAGCCATGCCCACTGACTCTAGACCAAAGAAAATGTTACAGACTCATACATTCCTTATTATTGCATGAACTATGATCCTTAAAGAAATCCTCAGAGTAGGTGATTCTGGGTTTAAGGTTTAGAAATAACATCAGAAGTGAAAATGAAGGGCACCTGGGTAGCTCAGTTGGTTAAGCAACTGCCTTCAGCTCAGGTCATGATCCCAGGGTCCTGGGATCAAGTCCTGTGTCGGGCTCCCCGCTCGGCAAGGAGTCTGCTTCTCCATTTGACCTTCCCCCTCTCATTCTCTCCCTCTCAAATAAATAAATAAAAATTTTAAAAAAAGAAGTGAAAATGAAGTCTTAATAAAGTCTTTTTGGTGACAATGTATTACTCCAATTTCATACAAGCCAACTCCTTAGGCACATTGAGTTAGTTCATAATTTTAGTAGCATTAAGTAGTATAACAGTACTCAAACAGGATATAAATTCACAATTATGGGTAGAGGAAGAAATGAGGCAGAATTATAGTTAACGTTCTTGAGAATTTTATGCATCATGATGTTTATCAAGATACCTCATTAGAGTGAAAAGTAGTGAATTTAGGTCCCACAGGTGAAAAGTATCTATTTCTGCAGCATGCCACATGAGGGGGAAAAAAAAGTTTGAGAATGAAAGATCTCTCTAAAGGATCTTTTTGCATCCACGCATCCATCATATATATGTGTGTGTGTGTGTATATACACACACACACACACATATATAATAAAATAATAAATAAATAAAATAATCGGTACTCCGTTATATATATATAACGGAGTACCGATTATTTTCATGGATTATATCACAGACCTAATTCTGCTTCAAACTATGATATCCTTAAAGCCTCAGAATGGCTCCACACCTGTTTCCTTCTCTGGGTAATGAGGGAGTGCACTCAGATGATCAAGACTCTCTGGCTAGAAGGACCTTCATTTTCTAAGTGACCCAATCGACTGCTTCAGCACTTTGAAAGCCTCCTTTATTTTCCTATTCTTGCTATTATATATTGTCCGTTGCCCTGAAAAAAGCTGAGTTTACAGTTTTCACTGAAAAATTAACTCCTGCACTTTACTATACAACAGCATTTCTGGTCTCAGTAAATGTGCATTCTGTGAGTTTAAAAGAAAGTCATCCTTAGATGCCATCAGAAGCAGCAAGGTGAGAAAGGCAGAGAAGTTCCCATATGTCACGTTCCTATGTTGATGCTTATAAATAATGAGCAGGATATATTCCAAGTAGTCAACAACCAGAAGAGTAACACATTGGCCAGTGGGAATGGAAACCTAACCAATTCTAGCACCCATGGGCCAAGGTGCAGTTTGGTTCCTGATGGCTGAGAACTAGGACTGATTTAAAAAAAAAATCGAATATAAATCTTTTTAAAAATGCAGAGCATGTGGATGATTATATTTACTATGTAACTTTTATTTCCTGCTAAACAGTCATATAACTTTTGCTCTCAGTTTGTATTAGGCAAAAACTCCATGGCAATAAAGCTATCTTCCTATATAGCCCTACTGACTGTACATAGTAATTTTTTGGTTGTGAGGACAGCTTCCCCCATGAGTGCCTTTGCCTGGGGCAAGATGCTAAAGAGAAAACTAAATAGAAAAACTGCCATGAACTTTGTAAATATCATTAATGGCAATTTAATGTGTTTCTTTAAGTAGAACATACTCCATCATGAATTGTATGTTCTAGAATATTCTTTTTGTTTGTTTCAAGTTTTTTATTTAAATTCCAGTTAGTTAACATAGTATAATATTAGATTCAGGTGTAGAACTCAGTGATCCATCACTTACATGCAATGCCTAGTGCAGAATATTCATTTTTTAAATTAGATGACTGCTTATGTTAGAGAAATGACTAAAGCTCTTAAGGACTTTGTGCTTACTCTGTGAATAATTACTTAAAAATAGGTTTAATAACAGGAGAGTTAATGTTCTCAGGTTCCAGGGAGAAGGGACACTCATATATATTACTATAAGGTGTTATGCTATGTTTTTAAATGTTATTTTATCTTATTTTCCCTTTTAGTTTTCAGATTTATGCCCTTTACGATGATCTCAGATACATAGTCTTACTTCATGTTGTATAAAAATCAATATGCAATTTAGAAATTGTCTTTTAATTTATTCATCAGGCTCTCATGCATACTGAAAGCATATTGCTATTCATTGAGAAGAAGAGAAAAAGAATTTTTCCTTCTGCATTGATTCATATTTTCTCATTTTATAATGATATTCAGCCTCTTAAGAAACTAATTCAGACATGGGAAAATAAAGCTCATCACAGTAGCCAGGGCATAAGAGAAAAATCCTAATGAAGCTTGAATCAGAAGGTGTTTGAGGGTGAACACTTAAAGTGATTTAAAGTTTAAAATATAGAAACTGCAATTGATGTTGCAATTTTCAAACATGTTAGGTTTTACAGATTTTTCACAACTTGAGCAGTTTGAGCAAATGACCAATTCAAAGACTTAAAGTATTGAATTCCTATTATGGGCAATGAAGCCAAACCATGTGAGCACCTTTTCCAGGGGTTATTTACTGGGTCATCTGGACCAGTGGTTTTCAAAAGGCAGCCCGCAGGCTAGGGACATAAGAATCATCTGGGTTGTTTCTTAAAGATATGGATTCCTGGGCCCCACTCAAAACTGACTGCCTCAAAATCATCAAGAGTGGCTCTAGATATTAGTATTTTTAAGAAGCTTTCCCCATAATGTCGTTCTAGATGCATTTTAGCATAATTTTCACAGTTTCCCATGATGTATTTCAGCCTTGTTTTGATATTTGATAAGAGAAAAAGAGATAGGTAGGGCGCCTGGGTGGCTCAGTGGGTTAAAGCCTCTGCTTTCGGCTCAGGTCATGATCTCAGCGTCCTGGGATCGAGGCCCGCATCGGGCTCTCTGCTCAGCAGGGAGCCTGCTTCCTCCTCTCCGTCTCTGCCTGCCTCTCTGCCTACTTGTAATCTCTCTGTGTCAAATAAATAAATAAAATCTTTAAAAAAAAAAAAAGAGATAGGTAGAGGATGACAAAATTGCTTTCCCCTAATGGGTCCACAATGCGTAGACACGATGCACAAAGCTTCCTGCCAAATGCGATCTCTCCGAGCCCTAAGCAGTTTATTCTGGTACCATTACTCTTCTCAGCCATCATTTGTTACCTTTTGGTGAACTCATTCTGTGATTTGAGGGAGCACAGATGCCCCAGATCTGTGTGAATAACAGCTGTAGAAGTTTTGAGATGCTTTTCTATTTGTTGGGAGCAGCAGAATTTCTCAGACCCTTTGACTACTCTTTACTTGACAAAATGACACAATAAAGAAGATTGATACCAAGGTCTTTTAGATAATTGTGCGGGGAGAAGCTTCAGGGGCTGTACATTAGCTCTGCTATATTTGTCAACAGTTGAGTTAAGTGATCCACGAGAAGTCATTTAAAACAAATGACTCCAGATTTACTTTAACACCAGCATTCAACACTGGCTTAGCTTAGCACCATGAATGGACTTGAAATCTTACATAGTCCATGACAGTTAATCACAGCAAATAAATTTGGAAAAGAGGTAAAGAGCAAAGGATTCAATTCATTCTGGCTCTAATATATGCGTACCTAGAGTCATAGAATAGAATAATTTGTTTTAAAAGAAAAACCCAATCGAAAGACTTCCATTGTACTCTATTGAACCCCTCTCAAACTACAAATCCATTCTCTTCTGGAGATTCCATCTAAAATATTTGCCATTTTCTCCTTGTATGTCTTATCTTTGTAGGCCAATACTCTACATGAGGAACAGGTGACATTTAAATCCAGCTTTTGCTATGAGTGACTATTGTTTTATTTTTATTATCCTGAAATATAATTAGGGAAAAAAGTAAATTGTTTTTACTTTTAGCTGATTCTTTTGGTCTTTTAAGTCTACAGACTGAGTTTAGACTTAAAGTTTACTTATGTAAACTTTAAACTTAGTGCTTTTTATTTAGTGCTACCACTGCAAATTGTACAAATCTGAAAATGTACATATCATGAAGACTATAGGGAAGAAGTTCAAAAGATGATTTGCTTATTACCTTTCCCCCTGATTGAATTACTTATCTTGGCATAACCTGGAAACATATTACTCTTTAAAAGGACAAGCCTAAGTTTAACTACTGTCAGGAAATGTAGACTGGAAAATATATTTAAATGTTACCTTTTAAGAATGTACAGACTATAGCATTGTTAGTTGAATAATTCAACATATATTTTAGATCTTCTGTGAGTCAGGCATTAGGTTACTTCCTAGGATTATAAAATACTAATAAGAGTGTGTACCAGTTTAAGACAACGTAATACTACTTCATCTTTTACATTCGGTGTCTACAGATTCCCAAAGATCACATGACCAATTTGTTCTTTGTATTTTAGGAGTAAGAGGAGGACAAGAGTAAAATGGCAATATAAACATTTAAAAATTATGTCATTTAAAAAGTTTGAACAAAATTTCTTCTTTCCTCCTACCTTGAAAAATATCTTTATAATAACCTGGTTGTAGATATGAACCTGGACTTCTCTGACTTTATAGGCTCATTCACCATTTTCCCAGCTCTGGTTTCAGTCTGTATTACAACGGTGTCCACAGACATATGTGTTGATGCCCAAGACCTTATGTCCAGCTTGAGTGACAGCTGCCCCTCAGCTATCCTTGGATCTAGGATTGCAGACATTGACAACACGGTCTACCCACAGGCCTTGAGAAATAATAGTTTGTGTGTGTGTGTGTGTGTGTGTGTGTGTGTGTGTGTGTATGAGAGAGAGAGAGAGAGAGAGAGAGAGAGAGAGAGAGAGAGAGATTTTCATGTTAAATTAACATGAAAAAGGTAAGAAAGCACAGAAACTAGTTCCTTATTTTGGTTTAACCTCAGACAAGTAAGGTAGGGTAATAAAACAGAACAAAACAAAATGACTGATTAAACATAAGCCATCCATGACAGAATATCATAAAATGTTGTATAATGAATCTATTTTAAACTATTTATGTGCATATAAATACATAAAGAAAAGCACAAAACGAAGCTATCAATATTTAAAGGATTATTTCAGGTATGTGAGATTTTAGGTAATTTTTAACCTCCTTCCATATAAAAATGTACTTTTTTTTAATACAATGAGCATAAATAATAATAAATACTGTCATTGTTGGAAAAGAGTGTATTCTTTGGAATGAAATATATGTGGGTCCTATACTTTACAAACTGTTAATTCAGGCCAATACCAAATCTCTGTCAGTCTTTGTTACCCAGTGTGTAAAATGGATATACTGTTAGTATCTTTCTCATAGGATTGTGTGGGTCATCCACATAAAGATTTAGCACAAGATCTGGCATATGATAGCCAGAAATCAAAAGTGTGCTGCTATCATCATCATTACAATCATAATCATTATATTAATTAAATTACAATGATCGAGGTTCTATGCCTGGATGTCAACATATCTCAGCAAGATTAGTGATGGCAGAACAGACAATTTTCTTATTTAAATCTATTCACCTGATATTAAGTCTGAATTGGGGACCAGAGTAACAGAGCCATAGCTCTGCCATGAACTAACTTTGTGATCTTGGGCATGACAGCAACTCTCTGGGCTTTCATTTCCACATAGATGTTAAGAATTGGAAAAGACAAATTCCAAGCCTTTATCAATTAGGAAGCCAATGTAAGTCATTCTATAAGTGTTTTACATATGACTTCTATTATGCACTTTGATCAACACACTCAGGTCAACATCATTTCTCTGGACTCTCATAGGAGTTTTCTTCCTGGTTTCCTTGTTTTGACGTGGCCTCTCATTAACCCACTTTCTACACAGCAGCCCAACTGATGTTTTGAAAATGAAAATCTTATCATTCTATTCTACAGCTGACATTCAGCCATGCACTTGGAATAAAACCCAAATGTCTTATCATGGCCTACAGTATCCTGATCAACTTAACCTTTAGTGTGACTACCATCTTATCTAGTGTCAATGTTCCATTGTTATTCATGTTCCAAATACATGGATATTCTCCCCCTTGCCCAAATAGTCCAGGTTCTTTTCCACCTCAAGGTCTTTGAATAATCAACTTCTTTTAACTAAATGTTCTTTTCCTGACCCATTGTTTGCCTGGTTCTTTTTTACTCATTAGACCTCATCTTAAAAACCATCTCTTTAAAGAGGCATTCCCAACCACTTATCAAAAATACCACCTTCTGCTACTACTGGCTTCCCCAATTTGTTTGATTTTTATTCCCCTGTTAGGTTCCTAAACATGGGAACTGATTTTAAATATTTTATTGGTTTTTTAATTTATTTTTGTCTTCTCCTATCTAGATTTTTTAGTTTTAAGAGAGGAGGGATTGTTTTAGTCCAGATATCCTTTCTGTCTCCAATATCTAGAATGGTGGCAGATGATAGAAGATGTTGAATAATATTTGCTAATTAGATGAGTGCAAAGAAGAGAATGGCTAAGTAGATAAGTAAACAAGTGAACTGTGTATGGATAAGTACATGTGTGCGGAGACATGCATCCTCCGTAATTTGATAATATCCAGCACTATCATTTAACTTGGTTCTCATAGGCTTTTTCCTTCAACATAAACACAAATTTCTAGGCTACAAGGGGGCCAGCCAGCCCTACAAAAGCAGGGCTACAGCTGCACTGTATTTTCCAGATGGTGGATGTCAATAGTATGATAACTGTTTATTACTCTAATGGGAATTTTCCAATAAATACCACCATCATGGGGGAAGAAAGGACTGGTGACCTTACTAGTGTTTTGGATTTGTCAAACATATCAAACGACCTCAAAAGTTTTGGGTTTGATGTAACACTAAATGCATTTTGCCAGCTATTGTCAACTTTCATTTAAAAAATCCATTTCAGGTCACAAACTTGATTGTGTCCTTTCCTCTTGGGTCAATAACTACAGGGGCCCGACTTTACGTGTGTAATTGCGGCTGGCCTTCTGTGCCAGCCCTGTTGCACACTGCTGCCCTCTGTTTACAGTTTTACTGGTAGGGTTAAATCTTCCCCTGATTTTTTAGGTTAGACAGAAGTTCCAAACTATGATTGATCTTAGGTAAACTTTGCTCCTGTAGAGAGCATTATTTTGCCCTTAAGAAAATGTTCTGTCAGATGGCAAGGACTATTGGCTATACTAAGGTTTTGTAATGTCCTATTTTCTAACAATGTCCTATAGGTTCCTAGGATGTATATCCATTTGTTCCTCTAAAACTTTAACTCAAAGTCGCTCATACATGAGACCTCTTGTATATTGGCAATGTAAATTATGCCCAGTTTGTTAATTCCAAGAAGTCCTAGAATAACCAAGTATAATTCAAGGCATGGCTTATATGGCAGTAATGGGAGAAGAAGTGGCCAGTTCCCAGCTTCCCTGGCAAGCAAGGCATTTTGTAATACTCTTTACCGATTTTATAATACTAAATCTAAGAATTTAAGTCCCACATGGGTGAGATGTATTTCTAGTGCCTGATAAGTGTCTGACACAATTACTGGGCATAGATGTGTTAATCTAATTTTACAGATGGGAAAATTGAGTTTACAAGTATAGTAATGTGTTCAAGGTTAAGATTCCGGAAGTTGTGAAGCCTGGCTTTGGGTCTGACTGAATCAGAAGTTCATTCTTCTTTCACTATGTCACCTGTTGGCAAAACTTAGAACTTTTGTTTGAAAATATTTATGGAACATAAAATTTTTTAAAAAGTCACTGTTGACTAGGCATCAAGTAGCCTGCCACACTGTCTTGAGTAGTATCTGGACCTGATGATTTCATGCCGAAATATCACAATCTTGGTTTTTAGATGTCAATAATTCTCTCACTAATTAGTTATTAGCTCTTTGGATGTATCAGACATACTGTTCTTTACAAATATGGAGCTTAATAAAAATGGCATCTCTATCCTCATGTAATTCCCAATCCTACTTTTCTTTTTTGTATATCTAACATGTGTATGTAGAATCTTCTTAATTAATTAATCCAAAATTTTAAATCATTTTGAGTTTTTAGCATCTGTACAACTAATTTAACTTTTACAAAAATTTTCATGGTGATAATTTTTTTAAAGATTTTATTTATTTGAGATAGAGAGAGCATGGAGGGGCAGAGGGAGAGGGAGAAGCAGGCTCCCTGCTGAACAGGGAGCTCGTTGTGGGGTTCGAGCCCAGGACTTTGGGATTATGACCTGAGGTGAAGACGGATGCTTAACTGACTAAGCCACCCAGGTGCCCTGTATGGTGAAAATTTTTTTAAAAATAAAGTTTATATCTCCCCAAATAAAAATAAATTATATATCACAGCTTTAGATAGGCTTAAAAGTTTCTATTAAAGCACTGGCAAAGACAAATATATATATATGTAAATATATATGTATATGTAATGTATGTGATATGTAAATATATATAAAAATATATATGTATATATATATTTCAACTATATTTATGGCAAATATATAAATAAATAGATATATTTATTCTCAAGAAAAATATATACATATAATATAGGTGTTTGTATACACACATACATATATACAATATGATATATATAAATATATACATATATAATACATATATACATATATAAATATATAATATTTTATATGTAGTTGTTAGGTAGTCCAAATAGGCCAGATGAGATATTAGTCACAATTTACTCTAAATGCTCTTTCTTTTAAGTGAAACTGATAGGTAACTTCATAGTTAACAAGTGATTCAGTGATTAATGCATACTTCTCCATTGCTTTAGACTGATCCATTATAACTGTTAAAATCTGATGGTAATACAAACACACTGTATCATTTCTGTCTTTGATACTACTACTTTTTAAGAATATCTTTCACAGGGTAACATCTTTCTATTTTTTCTAGCAGATCTGCTCTTGAAAATAGAAGCATTTGCTGTCACTTTGCCTCCCATTAATATTGAGTTGTAATGTTAGAATGCCGTGATTTATGTTGCATGATGGAAGAAAGGAAAAAAAATAGCTAATTTATTCCAAATCACTGCAAATGCAATTGCCAAAGATCTGTTTGAATAATGCCGTGTACAATCCCTTCCAGAATTTGGCACAAGCAGACACATGGTCCATATGGTACTTCTTTGTCCTAACACACCTCAAAGCAAATATGAGTCTTATTTTACAACCCTGTTGCACCACTTGCTAGCTATGTGATCTTGGGTGTTGAGCCAACATCTCTGACTATACATTTCTCCTGAACTTCAATGAATTATTATCAGCCTTAGAGGATGTAATCTCTCTCTCTCTCTCTCTTCCTCTCTCTCTCTCTCTCTCTCTCTCTTTTTGGAGTTGTGGACAAAATCTTTCATTAGTTTTCAATTTACAGGCTTCTTCAGTGTCCCTGGTAGTACCATTAAAAGACCATTTTACCTAACTTAGAACAAAATGCTGAAAGTTTTTTCAACTATAGTCATTTTTCACCTATGGCTAAGTTATGGTATGCATTTCACTCAGCATTGTTTGCCTTATAAAATACCAGGTTGTCCTGTGCTTTTTGCCATACTTCAAAACTGCCTGATAAATTTCCCTTTCATAAGAAAAAAAAAAGCCTATTCAGGGAACTTATGTTCAAATGGTCAAGATTCAGTTGTATCAAATGCACCAGTGTTCTGAGAGATTTGCCAGTCATCTGAAGCCAAAAATTAGATAGTCGTCACCCAAATACTGTTAATTTACCAATCTCAGAGGATTGTTTTGGGAATTACAAGGAGATTATATTTGTAAAAGTGCCTCATAAACTCTAACATCACATAAATAGATGGTATTTTGCCTATAACTCTGAGAAGAGAACATGATGTGGTATAAAGATCACAAGTCTACAAGGATTCTTATTAACCATGAAACCTTCAATCAGCTATTAATCCCTTGATCTTCAGTTCCTATGCTCTGGGACTGCCTATGTCTCCAATCATATCCTGTGCCATTATATGCATCTCACTAAGATTTGGCCACTCTATCATTGGTCCAGTTCATCTAAGAAACTGAGCAATTTCTTGTCTCAGGGCCTATGCATATTCTTCATTGGCCTGGAAGACTTTTTCTCTATTCCCATTCTTGGGGTTTTAGCTTAAATGTCATTTTAACAGAGTAGCATCCATTGGTTATCCAATTTAAAGGAGAGTCCCCCCAGTCCACTACCATTATATACTCTTCCTAGCTTGGGGGGAAAAAAAGCAGCTTAACTGTAAACATGATAACTACCAATTATTTAGTTCTTATAATGTGATTTATTTCTCATTCATGAAAATTTCACTGGACTGAGTGAGGGTTTTATGAATGAGAAATAAAATTTTACGTGTCACTCCACTGAGATCTCAGTTTTTTGTTGTTGTTGTGGTGGTGGTTATTACTTGCCCGGACTAGCACAACTACAGAAAGCATATTTTTAACTACTCAGTTATATTGTGTCCTTCAGGAAATTAGAAGGTGAGAAATGGGTTTCAATTCATTAAATGTGCTTTGCACTGTGGAAATATTTGTGATGTCATCTTATTTTCAATATCTTATTAGGGCTCAGAAAAAATTCACTGTTGTGAACAAGCAAATTTGAGTGAATTGATATACTTAATGTAACTCTGGGTTTTGCAATAATATTTAAAAGCCTTATCATCTTAGCTTTGTCTCATCATTCAAAAATATTGGAAGAAAAATGTACAGACTACACTTAAGTAATCTAGAGAAAAGCAGTACAAGAAAAGAGGGATCTTAACATAATATATATTTTCCTTCTGTTCTTGCCTGGATCAATGATAGGCTATCTGAAGGTAGTCCATATTTCATTTTCACCAGCCTCTCTTTTTTTTATAGAAAGGATGATGGTTGCCTAAAGAAGATTCTAGCTCACACATTTGCTGTGTTTCACAAGACATCTTTGTTCCTTAAGAGACAAGACTGAATTTCTTCTACAAATATATAGATATTTTTAGAGGGCCAAGAAAATGGGAAACACAAATTAATGCTAAGGTTTTAGTTATCAGAGATATATTAAATGAAATCAGAGGGGTATCTAATTAAAAATTACCTTTTTATGGAGCACTGGGTATTATACATGAACAATGAATCTTGGAACACTACATCAAAAACTAATGATGTATTGAATTGTGACTAACATAATGATAAAAAAATTACCTTCGTGCCGCATAACATCACATGCCACTTTTAATTCTGCAGTTCTTATGGAATGTTACAATAAATCCAATTTGTCACATTTTTACCCAAAAGAAAGCCCAGAGAGGTTGATTCACTTTCTAAGAAGAGCAGGGTTGATTAGTGGCACAAGTGTAGTGCAAGCTCAAGAAAATGACAAATGCTGCTGTGGAAAATTCTGGAAATGCTGTTGTCTTATAGACTGACTCCCAACTGAGCCATGTGCCTGTGAAGTAAAATTGACTGTTCACCCTACTGTTAGTGTTATAGCTCAATTAATGTTCCTTTGTTTTGTTTCTCCTGTCTTGGAAAATGTGAGGACTAAATGAGATGACACACCCTGTCAGAATGCCTGGCTCTATGAAGATAGACAACTAATGTTAGTCCTTTCTCCTTATACTCTCTCACTATAGTTATTTCTTTTTTTAGGAAAAAAAATTGTAATTCCTTTCTATACTGATTTTATAATAACAGCAAGTCCAATTTCTTTCATACTTTTTGGTATTTAGGGCTACTTTTTTGGCATTTAGGTATTTTGGTATTTAAGTATTCGGTATATAGGTATTTTGGTATTTAAGTATTCGGTATATAGGTATTTTGGTATTTAGGGCTACGTATACCTTTACATAGAACAGTTGGGATATTCTTCTCCTCCTCCTTGCTTTCACCGACATCATTTTATTTTCTCTTCACAACCTGTGACTAGGTTTTTTATGAATTGCATTTTAGAGGGGAGAAAAAAGATTTAAAGAAGTGAAATGACTTGCTCTAGGCCATAAAATAATTAACTAGGCTAGGAATAAAACCCAGAAATTAAGATTTGGATTCTTTTGGATTCTAATGAACTAACTAGATTAAGGAGTTCCTCGTCCTACATCATCCACGGAAAACACACTGGGTACATTTACAGTCAAATACACAAGTACATAAGAGGAGTCTTACTATTTGCTTGTGTGATTGGTCTTTCTCTGTTGTGCCTTTCTATCACAAGACTTTTTTTTTTTTTTATAGGAAACTATTGCCCCTTTAGTCTGGGCCCTACAGAGTATGCATGCAACAGACCTGAACTAACACCTAGAGAGAAACCAAGGCCATCTCACTTACCTCCTTCTTGAAGGAGACTTGCTGACTTACACACAACCAAGTACATCCATTCTGCTGACCCACATATGGGTGAATAAGAATCAATGGTTGCTGTTTTAAGCCACTGAGTTTTGAGTGATTTACAACCTAATATTAGGTTGACCACACACGCACGCACATATGCATGTGAGCGCGCACACACACACACACACACACACACACACACACACACACACACAGAGTCACTGTCCTAAAAAGTGTCAGCAGTGAATAAGCTTTGGATAAAGAGAGAAAGGCTGCAATGCTAACAGACCAGGGATGCTAAATTCAGGATCTTCAATATGATCTAATATATAATATATGAAGGAGTCTCTGTATCTCAGGATTATCTCAGTTTTAAGCCACAGAAAGCCTAAAACAATCTGATTTAGCAAAGGTAGTACACAAGACAGAACAGCTCAGAGGGATCTCTGGTTCCCAAGAGAACTTCATCAGTGACTGAGAAATGCCAACTAAATTAATACAACAGCTTTGCTTCCTCTGATAACATGTAATCTTCAGGCTGCACATCATGAGTCCTTGGAATTTTCAAGATCTTGCTTCTGGAATTTTGAGTCTCACAAACCTGAATCACTAACCCCAGTGGAAACATAAAAGTCTTTTCCCAGCACTCTCAGAAAAACTTTAAGATTCAGTCTGATTAGATAGACCTGAGTCACATGCCCACATCTCTAAAATTGTGAACTGTTGTAATTGGTTTAATCTGAAGCTAAATCCTGAAGTCTCCCATGTGACTAATTCCATCCACATCATCTGGGCAGAAAACAGAGACAACCATGCCACTGTGCCTGTTAGACTTCTCACTTAAACTCCACATAACATAAAGAGAAAAATAATCCATCAAAATGTATGATTGACTCCTAACAGGGAAAGGCTTGAAGAGGAAGGGGAGGGTTAGTTAAGATCACTGGGTTTGCACAGCATTAAGTATTTCCTAATTTGAACAAGTTCTGCAGCATTTTGCAAACACTTTGATGTAATTGAAGGCCACAGGGCAAAATTTTCAGGAAGTCCAGCCCATTGTTTTGACCATTATTCCCATTTGAAAAGATGAAATATCCATGCCACCCCAGAGCTAAAGCTCCAAGCTAAAGCTCAGTTGTCGTCTGGATGATTTACACGTGGAGAACAGTCAGCCTGACAATATGACATACTACTCACTGAAGGCATGCCAAAAGTTGAGCAGGCTCTTCCTTGTGGGAGCTATGGAAGTTAAACATAAAAATCAAGAGTGAAGCTCATAAAATAAATTACCTGGAGAATAAGCATTTTTAAAAAAGAAAAAAAATAAGACCAGACTTATATTTTAGTTATCAAATATTATACATATGGAAACTTTAAAAACACCAATATCCATTGATACAACTGATACTTAGTGAACCCAAACTATATGTTCAGGTATGTACTAAGTGCTCTATATCATTAAATCCTCATAGCCATAATATCATTATTTTCATTTTCCATGAGCAACTAGATACACCATGTGACCCTTAAGTGGTAGAACGAAGATTGAATCCCTGTTGTCTCATATCCATCTGAATGTCCCCAAGACACATGCTATTGCCAAAGAGGCACAGACTATTACCAAAGGATAAAGTAATAAACTATGCAGAGTGAATTTAATCTCTAAATTCTTCTAAATAGCATATTTTGATCTGAGTTTTAAAAACAGATATTGATATGGGTTTAGGTGAAGAGGAGAGGGGAACTACAATAAACCATTTTAATACCCTGAAACTATCGATTTCTCCAAATTCTCTAATAGCTTTATTAAAAAAAAAATAATCCATGGGGGCCTGGGTGGCTCAGTCAGTTAAGCATCCAACTCTTGATTTCAGCTCAGTTCATGATCTCAGGGTCATGGGACTGAGCCCCATGCTGGGATCCATGCTCAGTGTGGAGTCTGCTTGAAATTCTCTATCTCTCTCCCTATCCCTCTCCCCAGCCGCACTCATACTCTTTCTCTCTATAAATAAATAAATAAGATATTTAAAAGTAATAATAATAATCCACTTAGGTGTGTGTTTGGCATGGTAAGGTCTTGGGCACTATTGCTTAATACTTGTTTGTTGAATAAAAGTGAAATTCGAAATAAGCTAAGCCATTTATTAGAAACTTATTTTAATTGTAATCTATCTGACATGGGATTAGTCTAATTTGAAATTAAAGGAACTGAATTTTTTGGTAAAATTTAAATTTTGATGAGTTTATTATGTTACTTAAAATGATTAGGAACTAAAAACTACTCACGAGTTTTGTTAAACAAAGCTATTTTATTGTTGAAGCCTCAAAACCACTTAGTTATAATTTTTATTACATAAAAGGGACTTTATTAATGATGACAATAAATATATTTTTAGTTGTAAATAATTTTAAAATAATCATTGTATATACTTGTACATTTAAACTACATAAATTCAATATTTCAACAGTATTTCAATATTTTGTATTTCTCTTTCCCCTGACTAAAATGTGAAAGTAGGGGTGCCTGGAGATAGCTCAGTTGGTTGAGTGCCTTTGACTCAGGTCATGATCTCAGTGTCCTGGGATGAAAACTGCATCCATCGGGCTCCCTCCTCCACATGGAGCCTGCTTCTCCACCTCCCTCTGCCTGCCCCTCCCCAGCTTGTGCTCTCCCTCTCTCTGTCAAATAAAAAATAAATAAATAAATGAATAAAATCTTTATAAAATGTGAAAGTGCATCGAGACCACTCCACGGGAAACTGTGGGTATGTGTATTGTCATTGATCGTAGGATTTTTGTTGTTATTTTGCATTTTACACAATACTGATTATCAGACAAATGAGTGTTTGCAGCATTTGATTTTGCAGTAAAAATAATTTCTTATGCCTTGCACCTTGCTCTTTCTCTCTTTTACTTCTATCAGAACAATTTGGGAACTCTGATTTTCCTCCTGGCTTGAAGTTCAATCTTTTTGTTGTTGTTGATAATCCCAGCATTTTATACATTACTTCCAGAGAAAGATCTTTGATACAAATTCACAACAGGCTCCTTAAATTAATTCTGATGGACAGACCTGGTGCTATTTTTCTCCCCACAAACTCAGTTCTTGTCTTACCCATGAAATTGCTTTGCTATGCATTTTACTAGTCTCGAAGTCTTAATACTCTTTCTCCTGCTGAGAAATGAAGAGGATATAGGTCCTCGGATAAACTTATCTGCTGGGAAGGGAACACAGAAATGTAATCTGCTAACTGGTCTCATATCATTTGGCTGTGCTCTGCACAAATGCATCTGAAGACATTTATCTGACTCTTAAGCTGAGATCTTCTTGAAAGCAGGTTACCTCCCCTAGATTCAAATAACTGGGTTTATATCCTCTAACCTAAGGGTGACTTTTGCGTATTAAACCAGACCTGTGGGTTAAAAGGGAAGTGGCCTTAAAATAGTTTAGATTTACTGTGAATGGCAAAAAGGTGAGCAGTGCAGAGGGAGAGGAATGGCTGTACAACACTTCCTGCTGTAAAAGATCCTACCTTGAACTTGCTGATTGAGAAGAAATAATACAGTGCCTTGCAAATAAACCATGCTGATGGATGTCTTCTGCTAGAACAGAGCTCACTGTATTTACTCTCTTTCTGTTTGATGTCAGCATCTTAGCACTCAGCATGAACTCCTCTACAGCTAACTGTCGAAATAAGTTATTTCTAGTCGATAATGAATGCTTCCCAAACATGTTATTATTGAAAATAACAGGTTCCAAATGTGTGACCGTATGGTATACAATTCATTTTCTTCCTCTCTAAGAATTGGATTTTCTTGTCATTAGAGCTGAATTGTGTGTCGACACTGTGCTGTTAGAATATCCAGAATCCAGACCAAAGGCAAAAGTTGCGTTGAAAGATTACACTAAAAATTGCAATTGAACAGTGGCTTATAATCTGCAAAGAGCTTTTGGAGTACTGTCTTTGAAATGTCTTGTTTCTCTATAAGGAAATAACATATATATTTGTATTCCCATTTTAGTAAAGGGTGGGTTTAAGCATGGGGGACTGAAGTGACTTGCCCAAAACCATCACAAAACTAGTAATTGAGAACACCGAGCCAAACCCTGAGTGTTCCCTTCCAAATCTAGTGTTCTTTCTTTTCTTACTCTAAAAGTAAAATATAATTATCTGGATTTACTTGTCTATTTTTTTTTTTAAACTTTTATTTTTATTTTTATTTTTTTTAAAGATTTTATTTATTCATTTGACACAGAGAGAGAGATTACAAGTAGGCGGAGAGGCAGGCAGAGAGAGA